>JABUQX010027899.1:0-22500 GCA_015478945.1 Trachelipus rathkii
TGCTGTATATATCTAGTATAGTATATATATATTTTTGCTCGACCGGTAATTTTTTATCCTTCTTTTTCGAGGGTGCTGTCAGCCCTATGTTTTGATATTTTCGATGATACATCTTAACAACACACTGTGCGCCTACGCGACACACGTTCGTCTGTGTTGTTCACACACCCTTGACGAGACTACCATGGTCAAGTTTTGCCCACGTAATTTTTTGACCTTGGTTCCTTTAAGGGTGGCCCTGTTTTGAATATCTTAACCCTGTGTTTGAAGCCATGGATATTTTCGGCCATTGGACTTGACGGGTACCATAACCTATACCTAATCTAGCCTACACCTACCCTAACCTAACCCCTAACCTAACCTAAACCTAGCCTACCTAACCTATACCTATACCTACCTACACCTACACTACACCTAGGCTACAACCCTACGGCCTGACCTAACACACAGCTTTCACTAGCGTAACACCTACACCTAGCCTACACCCAGGCGCCTAACCACGCTTATCCTATCAGGTACCTGCAACCTAGCCTCCACCCCGCGCTCGTGAGCTCTCAGAATAGCCAGGCGGTCTAACCTGATGCCTACCTTTGGTAGGGCTCTGTGCTAACATGAGGTCATGTAGATACCTGACCTGTATGGATCTATCCTAACTTTATTTGCATTCAGCGCACACCACACACAACACAACATCAACAGCACACAACACACACACACCACACACGATGCACAGTACTCTGATTATGGTCATTATAGCTTGCGCACAAAGACACTTGACATTAAAACTATGAGAGAGCTTTACATTGAAACCAATACCACTTACATTCACACCACGCACACACAGAATACACTACACTACACTCGACCACACTTGATATTTTTGATGCCCTCAAATTTGATGCCGACTCAACTATTGATGCCTCAACTTTGATACCTCAGCATTAATGCCTCAAACTTTGAAGGTACATCTTTGAAGGCTTCAACTTTTGATACTCATCTTTGATGAAAGTCCCATCTTTGATACGCATCTATATTTCATACTTAAACATACTTATTAAAAATAAAAATATTTTTTACTTATACTTATTTTACTATGATAATACCTTTTTAATTTATAAATTTTTAAAATTTGTTAAATGTAAAGAAAAGAAAAAATCCAGAGTGTCCCTGATAATATAAAAAGATGATCATTTAAAATATATAGTTACAAATTCAATTTATTAAATATTAACTTTACATACCTTACAAAAGAGTAAATCATAGCTAAAGTAATACGAGGTGAGTTACGTAACACCTAGAAGGGAATTAGTACTCGGCTTTTGTTTTACTGCTTTTCTTGGCTTTAAACTTGCTGTTTTACCTGCTTAACTCACTGTTTTAGACATGCTTTAACTCACTTAATACAGCATACATCTACATACCTTAAAGCGAGTAAATCAGTAAAATCAAATCATCAACCCCTCACCACTAACACCTAAGGGATTAGATGCTTTTGTTTTACTGTTTTTACTTGCTTTAAACTTTCCTGTTTTACGCTTTAACTCACTGCTTTTACATAACTGAGAGAGACTTAACTCACTTCTGCACGGATACATTTACATACCTTAAAGCAGTAATCAGTAAATCAATAAGAGGTGTGTCACATGCAACAGGGATTAGTATGCTTTGTGTTTTACGTGGCGTTAACTGCTTAAAACTCTTCTGCTTTCACTTGCTTTAACTCACTGGCTGTTACTTGCTTTACACTACGACATACATTACATAGCCTTTAAGCAGTAAATCGAGTATACTATCATGAAGGCTGTTACATAGCAACAAAGGGATTAGGTTGGCTTTGTTTACTGCTTTACTGCTTAACTTTCTGCTTTAACTGCTTTAACTCACTGCTTTACTGCTTTAAATCACATACATTCATACCCTTAAGCAGTAAATAAGTAAATCAATAGAGGTATTACCTAACACCTAAGGGGGATTAGTAGGCTCTTGTTTTACTGCTTTACTGCTTTAACTTTCCGCTTTGACTGCTTTAACTTTCTGCTTTCTGCTTTAACTTTCTGCTTTACTGGTTTAGAACTTTCTGCTTTAACTGCTTTGTACTGCTTTTACCTGTTTTAAACGTCATATATTTAGTTAACATTAGATGCGAGTTTCGTTATTTTGTTTTAATGACTATTTTATTTATTTTATTATTATTTTTATTTTATTTTTACTTATTTTTATTATTTTTTTTTATTTTTATATCTTAGTGTTATTTACATTGCTATTATTGTTATCTATTTAGAGCACACATAAGCACACACACACTCACTACATATCAACAAACACACACACACACACACAACACACACAACACACACACAGCACGCTCACACACATACACACAAGAACACAGACAATTGCAAACACACACACGACTCACTACACATATAACCGTATAATTATTAAAACAATGTGTGTGGTGTTTAATTGAAACACGTACATTTACTATTAACTACAATGTTCAAATAGTAAACTAAAATAATTCAAGTTTGCTTTAAAAACTTTATTAAATTATCCATCATTGTCTTTGAACAACGAATTTATTATTATCAGTGTTAATGTATTTTCGTGTTTATGAAATTTTTATTAACTACTCAGTTTTAAAATAACATTTTACTAAAATTTTTATTGAAATTTTAATAAAAACATTAACATTATTAACGTACCTTAAAGCATAAATCAGTAAATCAGTAGACGTCAGCCCCTAGCAGGCCTCCTAAGCATACCGGAAGCCTATTTGCCTACGTTTGGTTCTATTGACGTTAACTGGCTTTAACATCTACTTTTAGCCATGAAAATAAGATATAAAAAGAATACCCAAGATATATATATTTATATAAACATAACATGTATTTTATTAAAAATCTTTCTAAGTTCTTATTTAGAAATAACAATTTTTCACTTACATTTATATTACTCATTCGATGTTAACTAAAATATCAAAGTTTTTTTTTAAATAATTAAACTTATTTTTACTTTATTATTATTATTATTCAGTATATGGTACATTAACAATGCCATTCACGCAGAAACCACACAAAACAGACACCGGATCTCGTTACACAGAACGGAAACTGACCTCTCTCTGTAACAATGTGTATGTTGAACCTAACTACTTTGAGTGTCCAATTTAAGGATAATCCTTTTTATGCTATCCCGGGGTGCGTAATTTAGATCCGTAGTTCGCCAGAGGGCTTATTCCAGAAAAAATAGAAAAATTATTTGCAAACTGACCTTTTTCTGTAAAAATGTGGTGCAAATACACTGTCGGTCTAGGCCTAAATTGTAGGTTTAATTTAGGATACAGCTCTTTTATGTACTCACGCTCTCACTTAAAGAAACCTTGTAGGTCGAAATATATATATTATCAAGGTAAATTCCAGTTTAGTCACACAGACAGTCTTTGTTCAGTTAAGATTATTATACATAATCTATAATATCAAATAGGTGAGAGAGAGTGAGTACGATATCAGGGTAGAGTCCTTTAAGCAGCACGTAAAAAGGGAAATGTGTTTTCCAACTTGTGATTAGGTCGGAGTAAACCTTATCTCTATATGACTGCGCATGTGATTGGTGCCGAGAATTATTATTATCGTCCTTTTATATATATATATATAATAAACTTGTATTTGAGCAGGTTTGTGTTTTTGTTATCTTTTAGACCCAAACTCATTTTAAATGAGTGAGTCCTTTTTAGCTGTTAAGCGTGCACAAAGTTCATCTGATTTGTATTAACAAGTGTTTTATGTTTTACTAAGTGTATAATCATATTTTATATATAATACTTACATTAGAGGGAATATATTAATTTCAGCTAGAATAGGATAATAATTTAATTCACTGAGTTTCATAAGCTAACCACCAAGGGCTCAGCGTGAACCCCACCCGCAAAAAAAAGTCAGCCAACCCACGACACCAGCGCTGGTGCGTCCCGCCCGCGTCCTCCCGCCCGCCGCGTAACACTGCCCGCCGAGTGCCGCCCGCACGGCGCAATATTTACCGCTTCGCCCGCCCGCGCGCGGCCCACGGAGGCGCAATATTCCCGCGCGAATCTATATTTAGAACCGCATACAACACATGTTACAGCACGCGCACAACATAGCACGACACACACATACATCACATACGACACACACACACAGTCACACACACCACACACACATCACAGCCACCTTAACACATATAAAATGTGCACACGCCTACGTATAATTTTGTTAAAACATTTTATTTTTATTTTATATATTATATTCTATTATATTATATTTACTTCCATGCCTATTTGTTATTATTATTTAGAACACATAACCATACACAAAACCACACGAGTGAGCGATCACAACACACACACACACAACACAACACACGACATCAAATCACCCACACACACACACGAACACTCACTTACACATATAACGTATTATTTATTATTATTTACATTTTATTTTTATTTGCTTATTATTATACTTAGTGTTATTTAACTTTACAGGCCTTTGTGTTTATTAATTCATTTAGAACACACATATCACAGAACCCACGCACACATACACACACACACCACACACATACACACACACATACACACTTACACATATAGCTTATAATTTATTAAAACATTTTATTTTTATTTTATTATTATACTTAGGGTTATTTACTTCATGCCTATTGTTATTATTTCATTTAGGAATCAACACTGCACACACTCAACACACACAGCACACTTACACACACAGCACATTATTAGACATACGGCACCACCCACTCGATATTTTGATCCCTCAACTTTGATGCCTCCAGCTTTGTGGAGTGCCTCAGCTTTTGATACCTCACTATTGTTACTCAGCTTTGATGGCTCAGCTTTGAATGCTCAACTTTAACTATTAGCTTGGTACCCTCTTTCAGCTTTTAGTGGGGGGCTCAATCTTTGGATGACTCAATTCCTTTTGATGGCTTCATCTTGATAACCACTACTATTGATGGATTCAGCTTCATAAGCAGTTACACTTACCATAAGACACTTACCTTACACTTATAACACACATACACTATAGTCTCTTATTCATCACATACGCAAACATACAGTATAACCACCTTAACGTTCAACGGCCTAGACACTTACAGACTCCAGCCGCACACACAATAATATAGTATTATAATATATATATAACATATTATATATATATATTAGTATATAGTATAATAGTATATATATATATATTTTATATATATATATAATAATAATTGATATATAAATAATATATATATTGTAGTATATACGTATATATATATACATATAGTATATATATATTATATATATGTATAGTATATATATATATAATATATATATATATTTCATTCGCGTGGGAATATTGCGCCTGCGGGCGCACGCGGCGGGCGGGAACGCGGAAATATTGCGCCTGCGGGCGCACTCGGCGGGCAGGTACGCGGCGGGCGGGGACGCGGCGGGACGCACCAGCGGGTGCGGGTTGGCTACGTTTGCGGGTGGGGCTCCGCTGAAGCCTGGTGGTGTAGCTTCTATGACTAGTGAATTTAATTATTATCTATTCTAGTGAAATTAAATAATTATTCCTCAATGTAAGTATTATTATAAATATGATATACACTTAGTAAAAATAAAACACTTTTAATACAAATCAGATAACTTGTGCACCGCTTAACAGCTAAAATGACTATGATTTTAAAATGAGTTTGGGTCTAAAAGATAATAAAACACACACACCTGCTCAAATACAAGTAGAAAGAACAAAGTTAATTTCAAAAGACGATGAAGAAATATTCTCGACCAATCACATACGAGGTCAAATAGGAGATAGAGGATTACTCCGACCCATAGTCACGACGAGTAAGGAAAACATTTTCCTTTTTACCCTGCTTAGAGGGATCTTACGCGGAGTCCAGCATGTTTTCAGTTTGAAATACTATTTAAATAAAAAATAATAATAATAACAACTGATTCTTGTCTAAACTGGACTGTGCCTATTTACATGGTATTAGGCTTAAATGACAACCTGGGATTAAGAAAAAAGGCTTTATCCTAAATTTAGACCTGAAAATATAGGCCTAACGCAGTTATTTGCAGCACCAGCAATTTCTTTTACAGAAAGGTCAGTTTGAAAAGTATATTTATGGACCTGGGAATAGGTCTAAAATCGCCCCGGGATACAAAACGGATTATCCTACAACACATTTTACAGAGAAAGTAGTCTACTTTGGCGAACAACACATTTTTAGCAGAGAGAGGTCAGTTTCGTTTCTGTAAGAGTGCGGGTTGGTGTGTTTTCTCGTGATGGATTTTCAATATATATATATAATCATAATAATAAAAAGAAACAATCCCGAAGTTATTTAAAAAATTTTGAGATGAATTTTTGTTAACCATCCCGAATGAGTAAGTATAAATGTAGAGTGATAATTGTTATTTTTAAATAAAGTAACTTTTTTTAGGAAAAAAAAAGGGCAAATTTTAATAAAATACATGTTATGTTACAGAGAAGAACTATTTTGTCTTTTAGTATTCTTATTACATGGCTAAAGAGATGATGTGAAAGCAGTAAGATCAATAGACAAGAACGTGGCATAGCTTGGTATAGAGGGCTTTGCTAGGGCGCTGACCTACTGATTACTTGATTTATTGCTAAAGGTACGCTGAAAGATATATGCTTTTTTTTTAATAAAATTTCAGTAATTGTTTTTATATACCATATCTAAAACGACTGTTTTTATTTTTTTTGATAGTTTATAAAATGTTATAAACAGAGCAAGTATTATACAGTAAATATAAATTCTTTGTTCATAAAGATAATGCGATTGTATTTTATTATAGAAGTTTAAGAAAGCTTTGAAATAATTTTAGTATATTTGGAATGAGTAATATAAATGTATATGTTTTTAGTAAAACTATAAAATGTTTTAAGTAAATTATACGTAATGTGTAGCTGAGCTGTTGTGTTGTTGGGTATGTGGTGTGCTGTGTGTGTGTGCGTGTGCGTGTGTGTGTGTGTGTGTGTGTGTGTGCTGTGTGTTGTGTTGTGCTGTGGTGTGTTGTGTTGTGTGTTCTAAATAATACTAACAATAGGCATGAATGAATTAACACTAAGTAAGTAGATCACGGTAAAAATAAAAATTAAAATAATAAAAATAATAAAATAAATATAAGAATCTTAATAATAAGAATAAATAAAAAGTATTAAAACAAATAAAAACATAATGTTAATAAAGAGATAATACTGAGTTTAAAACAGTAAAAGCAAGTAAAAGAGTAAAGCAGAGAAGTTAAAACAGTAGAAGCAGAAAGTTAAGCAGTAAGCAGAAAGTTAAAGCAGTAAAGGATTAATTACAAGCAGTAAAGCAGTAAAAACAAAGCCTTACTGCCCTTAGGTGTTAGGTAATACCTCTATTGATTTTACTGATTATCTGCTTTAAGTTATGCTGAATGTAGTGTGGAGTTTTAAAGCGAGTAAAGCAGTGAGTTAAAAGCAGTAAACGGCAGAAAGTTAAAGCGCAGTAAAGCAGTAAAACAAAAGCATTTTAAGCCCTTTGTTGCTAATGTAACACGCTCTATTGAATTACTGATTTACTGCTTTAAGGTATGTAATTGTATGTGAGTTAAAGCAGTAAAGCAGTGAGTTACAAGGCAGTAAAGCAGAAAGTTAAAGCAGTAAAAGCAGTGGAAAAGAAGATATGAATCCCTTGTTGTGCTAAGTGTAACACTCCGCTCCTATTGAGATTTAGCTGATGTGACGTGGCTTTAGAGGTGAGGGTGGGTGAATGGTAGTGGTGAGTTGTAAGTGGAGTTAAAGCAGTA
Organism: Trachelipus rathkii; assembly: GCA_015478945.1. NCBI lineage: Eukaryota > Metazoa > Arthropoda > Malacostraca > Isopoda > Trachelipodidae > Trachelipus > Trachelipus rathkii. The sequence continues at coordinate 7,862 of JABUQX010027899.1, forward strand.
GAAACGGCAAGTGAGTTAAAGAGCAGAAAACGCAGGAAAGATGTAAAGCGGAAAGCAGTAAGCAGTTAAAACGGAAAGCATACTAATGCCCTTGTTTGCTATGGTAAGCACCTCTATTGTTTTAAGGGCTGATTTACTAGGCTTTGAGGTGGATGGTAACTGTATGTGAGTGTTAGGTGGAGTTAAGAAGCAGTAAGACGAAGGCTGAGTTAAAGCAGTAAACACAGGAAAGTCTGAAAGTCAGTAAAGGCAAGTTTAAAACAAAAGGATACTAATTTAGTGTTAGGTAAACCCGTCTATTGAATTGTACTGGATTTACTTGTTTTAAAAGGTATGTAAAGTTAATGATTTTAAATAAAAATGGTTGAAGGTCCTTTGCAATGGCAAATTGGCAAGATCTTTCAGAACACTGTGGATTGTTTGTTCTTGTTGACATACCAAATATTTAAGAAAATTTATCAGATTAAAAAGTATTCAAGGTGAAAAGTATTAAGTGAAAATGTTGTTAATAAATAGTGTTTAAGTGAGTGGAAAGGAATAGTAGAGTAGGTGATCACAAGATGACGTCATCAACGATAGAGTCCCATCACCAAAGGGTTTGAAACCGTTCAAGAGTTTGTACCTTTCAAACGTTTGGGCGATTAATGCTGAGGTATATCGAAAAGTTGAGGTGCATCCAAAGTTGGAGCAGTCAGAAATTGTGAGGGCAGTCAAATGAACAAGTGTGGGTGAGTGTAGATACGGTGTAAGGTGTAGTGCTGTGTGACGGGTGTGAAATGTAAGGGTATTGGTTTAAATTTAAGGTGATCTCGGATGGTTTTTAATGTTGAAATGTCCTATGGCAAGTATAAGTGCTTATAAGTGTCATTAGTGTGTGTGGTGTGTGTGTGTGTGTGTGTGTGGTGGTGGTGTGTGCGCTGCATGGAAGATAAAGTTAGGATAGAATGCCATACAGGGTCAGGTACTCTACAATGACCGCGATGTTTAGCACAAGGCCCTACCCAAGGCTAGCCGCGAGCAGTGTACCTGGAAGCAGCTCAGAGTCGGAGTGGAAGGCTAGGTGCAGGTGTAGAAAGTACCGCTGTAGGCTGGGATGTAAGGCTAGGTGTGAGTCCTGGTGTAGACGCTAGTGTAGGCTGTGTGTAGAGTCAGGCGTCAGGTGTAGCCTAGTGGTAGGTGGTAGAGTTAGGTTAAGGTTAGGTGTAGATAAGCTAGTTAGGTTAGGCGTTGGGTTCTGGGTTTCAGGGTGTAGGTTAGGCAAGGTAGGTTAGGTATGGTACCTCGGTCAAGAGGTCAAGGCCGAATATCATGGTCAAGAAACAAGGTTAGTTTATATCAAAAACGGGCTATGCCGAAAGGTCAGAAGAAACAATTACCCGTGGGCAAAAATTGGACCCATGGTATTGTAAGGGTGTGTGTGTGTGCTTGTGCGTACGCGCACGTGACGTGTAGATGTGATTAATATCAAGAAATAGGGCTAAAGCCGAAAAGGAAAGGATAACTTAAAATTACCGTGAGGCAAAATAGTACTATACTATATATATAGAATACTATATATATATAGTATACTAGTATATATATATATTATATATATGATTTATATATATTATATATATTATATCATATAGTATATATATATATTATATACATATAGCTATAATATAGTATATATAGCCTATATGCAGCTTGAGCACTGTTTGGTTTTGTGGTTTGACTGTGGATAGTAAAAATATATATATCCCACGTCGTTTACTTCGTTGACGATCCTAATACCCAAAAATAAAAATAAAAATAATTACGTTACGAAAAATAATTAAAATAAATTAAAAATAATAAGAAATTAATAAAAATAATTGATACAACCAGGAATAAAAATAATTCAAATAAAATAATAAAATTTTCGATATTCAAAATAGGATAAACAATAATGGCACGGCACGTCTGCCACGTGTACCACGTGGCAGACGTCCGTGCTATTATTGTTTATCCTATTTAATATCGAAAAAATGTTTATTATTTCTATTTGAATTATTTATTCATTTTTATTTGAATTATTTTAATTATTTTTATTACTGTTTTTATTATTTTTTAATTATTTGCGTAACGTAATTATTTGTTAATTTTTATTTTTGTATTAGGTATCGTCCAACGAAGTAACACGTGGCTTTTTTTTTTTACTACTATCCAGTCAAACCACAAACCAAACATGCTCAAGCGCATATATATATATAATATATATATATATAGTATATATATATATAATATATATAATATATATTATATATATATAATAGTATATAATATATAATATATATATAATATATATATATATATAATATATATATATATTATATATATATAAATTATTATTATTATTTATTATTATTATTAATAAATTATTATTATTATTATTATTAAGTTTCCACGGCACGCCTAAATTGACCTGATTCCAAAATATCTCAATACCAGATCTACGTTTAGAGGTGTGGACTAAAGGTCTTAAATTTGCCGAGAGGTGGGTATTCGTATCCTTATCGGTGGCTATATATTTTGATTTATGACCGATGGGGGAACTCGAACATATAAAAACGGTGAGGCTTGAGCTGGTAAGGAAGTTTAAGCAACGATGAAAAGGGACGGTGAAAAAATCGTGATATATAATAAGTGAGATGATTTGAAAATATGTGCGGTTCTCGGAGAATCATAAAATTTGGATCTAAGTTTTATAAAAACGAAGTGTTTTCGTAAAAATATAATACTAAACCTTAACAGCGCCTTTTCAGTTAAAATAATAATAATTAGCACGTAGATCGAAAGTACACCTCTACTATTGACCTTTCTACTTAGGCGTTTCTTTGTGCGTGGTTCTTTGCTACGAATGCGACGGACTCCGCGGAGAACTTGTTTAAAACAACGCGACGACTCGGGTGCAGCCAACCAACGGGATGCTGCGAAACTTGTTCTAAAAAAAACGCGACGATAGTGTAGGACGATGAATTTGCGAATTCATCCCGACGAACGCGACTAAATTAACAAAACGCTTTATAAAACAAAATGACGGACGCACAAGTCAACAAGGTTTGAACAAAAAAGGTGGTAACCATTAAATTCTAAATCATACAACAATATTAAAAAAAAAAAGATAAAAAGATAAAAAAATAATAAATAAATAAAATCGTAAAAAATAAAAAAAAATAAAAAAAAAAAAATAAAATAGATAAAAACAAAAAAAAAAAAAAAAAAAAAAAAAAAAAAAAAAAATAAATGAGAGAAAAGTTGAAAATCTAAAAAATAAAAAAAACAACCCTGAAAGGTACTGAGTAAAAATATCCACCTGAGTTTAAGGCGATTGTGCTCATCGCTGGTCAGGTGGTAAACGGAAATCCCTCTCCTACCTCTCTCCTTGTTTAATAGGCCACTTTAATAGTATATCAATGGAACACTGCTTCCTCTTAACTTCCTTTTTGCATTTTAACTTGCATTTAATCTTTAACTATTATACAATGGACACTTCTTCTTTTTTTTTTTTTTATATTTCTCTTTTGAAGTTGAATTTAATTAAATATCGCCTTGCCACACACTCATATTCAGTCCTTCTTTCTCTCTCCAACCCTCAAAACAACAAAGCTTACCCTGCTCACGCTCATTCCTCAATGTAACTTTATCTGTGTAAAGTATGCGCAAGCCACTTCTACAGATTGAAATAATTTTCCGCGATGTGTTTCGGGCACATGGGTACTTTGACTTTTGATAAATGGTCTCGTACTTGCATTCTTCTAATGGGTTTCAAGCAGGTCATATTTATTCGCACCAGACAATAAAAGCGGGTACATATATAGTATATATAAGTAATAATAATATATATAGATCTATAATTATATATATAACTCACTATATATATATATAGTCATAATATACTATATATATATATATATAATATATATATATATATAGATATATAGGTATATATATATAATATATATTTATATTAGTAGTATATATATATATATATATTATATAAGATAGTATATTATATAGTACTGAGGTAATATTATAATATATATTAATTACTATATAGATATTATTTATATATATATTATATATAGATATATATATGATTTACGTTAGTACGTTATATTTTTTGATTACTCACATTATATATATATATATAATAGTATAGTGTATTCAAAGTTAGTAAGTATTAAATATATATTGTATAGTATATATATATATATATATATATATTATAGATATATATATATATATATATATATATAGTATATATATATATATATATATAGGTATCGTATTAGTATTATATATATGTAGTTATAGTTATATATACTCATAATTATATTTAAATAATAATAATAATAATAATAATAATAATAATAATAATAATAATAATAATAATAATAATAATAAATAATAAAATAATAACAACAACAAGCAACGTCGCTACGACAAAACAAATTCTTATAAAAACAACATCAACAACAACAAAGACGACAACGACATCCTTTGACCAACGAAGACACGGAGATTAAAAAATAATAATAATAATAATAATAATAATAATAATAATACATAAATAATATACTTTTTAAGTGTGAGTGAGTGAGCTTAGATTAGATATTGGAAACGGTCATTAAAATTACACGACTTGTAAGTATAAAAAGATGTTATTTTGATAATATCCGAAAATCTAATTTTTATTAAGGGCAATTAATACAATTAACCTGTTTTGATGAGAACCAGATATCACACACGAAGGAGAGAGAGAGAGAGAGAGGAGAGAAGAGAGAAGAGAGAGAGAGAGGCGAGTGAGAAGAGAGGAGAGAGAGAGAAAGAGAGAGAGAGAGGAAGAGAGAGAGAGGAGGAGAGAGAGAGAGTTGACAGGGGGAAGAGGAGAGAGAGGACATCAGGGAGATGCATGGACACACATGGATAAGTTGAGAGAGAGAGAGAGAGAGAGAGAGAGAGAGAGAGAGAGAGAGAGAGAGCAGAGAGAGAGAGAGAGAAGAGATGAGAGAGTATGAGGTTTTACATCAGGGAAGATAGAGTAGAAACAACATCTTAATGAGTTAGAGAGAGGCAGAGAGAAGAGAGAGAGGGAGAGAGAGAAGAGAGAGAGAGAAGAGAAGGAGAGAGAGAGAGAGAGAGAGAGAGAGAGGAGAGATAGGGTTTGAGAAAAGCATGATTGAGAATGGCCCTATGACAGGGAGACTGCATTATAGGGGATCTCACATGGCTTAAGGGTGTGAGAGAGATTGAGAGAGAGAGAGAGCCACGAGAGTAGAGAGAGAGAGAGGGAAGAGAGAGAGAGAGAAGGGGGTGGGAGAAGTCGAAAATGAAATTAGGGCAAACAAGAGAGGAACGGAGGGAGAGAGAGAATATGAATATTTAGAACTGTCTTCCTAGTCTATATACACATTCCTTCCATACAAGTTTGTAAACATCGTTTACCATAAATAAAACTTGAGAGTGTGCCATTATTTATATATATAATATTTCATTGTGTTGAAGTTAGTCTTCCAATTAATTTTTAAAACAGTCAGTGATAATATAAGTAACTAAATGTATTAATAAAGAAATAAATAAAGTATTATTATTTTATAACAGTAAGTATTGAATTTCTTATTTTAATTATTATAATAAACATAAATTATTGGTAAATTTGGAACTGTATCATATAAGCATAAGTGTTCGAAATTATTATTATTAATTATTATTATTATTATTATTATTATTATTATTATTATATTATTATTAGTTGCAGTAGAAGTAGCAGTAGTAATGGTTGTGGTGGTGGTGATTACAGTTAACTGAAATGGTTCCTCTTTTACCAAACGACATCAATACTACTACCATTACTACATCTACTACTAGTAATATAGTATATATATATAATATATATTATATATATATATATATATATATATTAAATATATATATATATATATATATATATATTTATATATATATATATATATATATATATATATATTATACATACCAATTTTTGGGAGAATATGCAACATATTAACAACTACAAACATAAAAGGCATTTGTTGAATATTCTTTTTCTTTTTTTTTTTTCTTTTTTTCCATGAAATGGATAGAATATATTATCTGTCAGCTACGCATACATTATCGAGAATTTATACATGACTTAAGATGGAAAATGAAGAAAAATAAGATTTTTTTTTATTAAAAGCATTTTTACGATTTTAGCAACTTAGGACAATTTTCTCGTGCTACTATAATAATTAATAATAATAATAATAATAATAATAATAATAATAATAATAATAATAATAATAATAATAAATAACTAATAAAATAATATAATAATATATAATAAAAAAAGTATTATATATATATATATATATTATATATATATATTTATATTATATTATATATATATAATATATATAATTATTAATATATACTATATATATATATATATGATATATATATATATTATATATAGTTTATATATATATTATATTATATATATATAATTATTATATATAATTATATATATATATTAATGAGCAAATTCGCCACTTTTCCCAAAAAGTTTTGACTCTGTCACGAATCATTTCATCTCTGGCCTCGTGCCAGCTGGAGTTTTCTTTTTAAAAAATTGAACATTTTCTTTTATAAAAATTTAAATATTTTAGTTTCAAATATTATAATGCATTTATTAGTGTTGAGCACACAATATTTAGTTTTTCATTTAGATGTATAACTAGGAAATAATATTATTCTTATTAAGCATAGGAAATTTGTGAAAATATGAATATTTGTGAAGAAATTTTTTTTACTTCTTTTTCTTTCTTTTCTTTCTTTTTTCTTTCTTTTTTTTTTTACAAATCTTATAGATTCTTAGTAATTAATATGCATTTGATATTGAAATTTATGTATTTTGATATTCTTTGTAAAATTTGATATTCTTTTTAAACTTGCTTGCTGTGTAAGTAATACATTTTATATAGTTATGTAATGGATTTTCTTTAATTGTGAGATGTAATTTACTGTGTATGTAGTCTGTTTAGTTTGTTATTTTGAACAAATATTCCTGAAAAATACATTAAAAAAATTTATAGAAATTAACTGAAGGGACGGGTTCAATTTAACTTTAAAGTCGTTTTTTTTTAATATTCCTTATAAGAATAAGTCGTAACCCTAAAATTCTTAGTTAATAACTTAGTACACATCTAAATGCTGTAGGTTTTTTTTTTATTTTTTTTTTTTTAAAAAAGAGTCTCAAAAATTGGAAAGCCAAATTGGGATCAGATTTCAAACTGTTAAGTATTCAGAAAAATACTCTGAAAATTGAATTTTTCTAACTCGTCTAATTATGTTTAATTTAAAAAATTTATAAAATTAGATAAATATAGTAAAAATATTAGAGCAGATTTTCGATTTCAATATTTTTTTTTGTGTTTAACATAATAAAAGCGATTTTTATGTTTTAATAAAACAACATATTCTTATTCTACAACTCAACGTTGCCTTTCTTGACTAAACAGCGATTTTTATTGAAAGAATTTTTATAGCTGAAAGTATTTCTTTTTATAGCTGTAAACGTTGCCTTCTTGGCTAAACACCCTTTCAATGAAAGAACTAGATAGCTGAAAGTATTTCTTTTTATAGCTGTAAACGTTGCCTTCTTGGCTAAACACCCTTTCAATGAAAGAACTAGATAGCTGAAAGTATTTCTTCTTTTTTATAGCTGTAACGCTTGGCCGTTCTTTGGATAAACACCGCTTGTCAATGAAAAGAACTAGTTATAGAGCAAGAAAGTATTTATCTTTTAGATAGCTGTAAGAACGTGCCCTTCTGGCAGAACACCCTTTCAATATATTAATAACTAGGATAGCTGAACAGTATTTCTTTTGAGTAGCGTATAACCGTTGCGCCTTTCTTGGCTAAACAACCCTTTCAATGAAAGAACTAGATATATACTGAAAATATTTCTTTTATAGCTAGCTGTAAACGTTGCCATCTTGGTTAAACATTATTTCAATGAAAGTACTAGATGGATAGGAGCATAAAGATTTTCTTGCTGAATCTCAAGTTTCCTAAATTTAAAGACACTTTAATTGTTATACTTGCAAGATAATTGAGTATGTATTTCTAAATAACAGTTAAAGTGAATTTTTTTTTTTATTTATATATAAACTTGTTTACAGTTAATATGAAAGTTAGATAGAAATCTGCTCCAGATGACGGGATGTTAAACCTCCGGCCGGAGCAAAATATTTAGGAGGAGTTACAGCGCTAATATATATATATATATATATATATATATTTATATATATATATATATTATATATATATATTAGTATATATAAATAGTATATTAGTGAGAGTAACAAATCCGCATCCGCGATCCGCATCCGCGGAGCATCCGCACATTTATTAAAGATCCGCATCCCGCATCCGCATCCGCGCTTTCCCCTGCGGATGTTGCGCGGGATATTTTATTGGTCAGAAGATTTGATAAAGATTTTATAACACAAAAATACTTAAGAACTGAACTCTCTGAAAAAAGAAAAGTGAATGAAATGAGGTGAAGGCAATTCAAAAACGACTTCATATTGATCTATTTTTTAAAATAAAAAAAAATGTATATCAGGATAGGACATTCCAACTCACATGCGAATAGTGACACTTCATACTGAAATGGAAGAGTATTGCTCAAAAAATGACTCTTGCTTCGTACGCCATTTCGTATTCCAAAGTTAACATTTCTTATTAAGTGGAAAAATGACATCATTTCACACTGCATTAAGCTATTGAAACCATTTGAAGATACTACCAAAAAAATCAGCACCTCTACAGCTTATGTCTCCTATGTAATACCATTAATCTCAAAGCTAAGGAAGCATTTTGAACCGCATTCTTCAAATGAAAATGATGACGCTTTAAAAAGAAATGAAAGACGTAATTAAACTAAGGCTAGAAAAACTTTTTAGTTCTGTGGAAATTAATGACCTTCATACTATTGCAACTTAATTAGATCCCCGTTATAAAGGCAAATTTTTTTGTAACAATATTAGAACAAGTTAAACAGTTACTTTGTGTTGCAGTTGAAAAACTTCAATCCGAAGTCTATTAATTCGCCACCCAATTAAAAGGAAAAAACAAAACCTACAGAAACCAACACCTTCTACAAGTATAAATCAATAACAGATTTACTGGAAGAATTTCTACAGTCCAGTAGTGATGAAGAAACACGCGCATTACCAAAAGATGGAGTGCAAAAGATTGAAAATTATCACTAAGAAAAACGATTAGATTCAAATGATGATCCAATCATTTGGTGGAAAGTTAAAGCAAAATGCTTACCACGCTTGAGTAAACTTGCAAAGGGAAATACTTGGCCTGTCTACAACTTATGTTCCAAGTTCGAGAATATTTAGCAAGCAGAAAAGGTAGAAAAAATTGATGTTTCTCACAAGCCTCAACCTTCCTATATTTGAATTTCAATACCTGTGCAAAAAGTAGTATATAACCATTGTAAAATCTCTTTCATTAAGGGCGAAGGTTGGGGAAAGAGGTTGGAGGGGTGCATTTGAGTGGGGTCCCAGTCCTGTACCCTGGTAACACAACTATATTAATAGATTGTGGCTAAAACTTGAAATATATTAGGCATTATTATATATATATATATATTATATAGTATATATAATAGTAATATATATTTAATATACTATAATATATATATAATAATATATATATATAGTATATATAGTTAGCTATATTTATATATATATAGATATATATAATAATAATATTATATATAATATATCTATATATATAGTATATATATATATTTATATTAATATCTATATATATATATATATATAATATATAATATATATATATATATATATCGTATATTATATATATATATATATAATATATATAATATATATTTATATAAAAAAACATCCCGCATCCGCACTCCGCCATCCGCGGATCATTGCAAAATCATAACATGTCCGCATATCGCCCGCATCCGCATCCGCATCCGCAGATGCCGCGATGCGAAGCAAAATGGACGAGTCTGCTGCATCAACTAAATATAATATATATAGTATATATATATATAATATATAAGATATATTATATATATACATATATATATATAGTCTTTATATATATATATATAATAATATATTTTTTTTTTTTCAGAAACCTGAGGCATGACAAATTGTGAATAATTAACTCTAGCCTAGGACTGTGCTGGTCTGAGGCACAAATGACTCTCTACAGGTCAAGGACAGCCTTCTTCTCTCTTCAGGCTGTCACATTAATCCAGCTTAAACCTCATGCCCAGTAAACTCCTTTTCCAGTCCGCGTCTTGCCAGTGTGGCACATAACTGACCCTTACATGATAATGCTGGCTAAATCAGCCTTATCTATTTTACAATGACATCTGCATGCATCTGCATTAGTATTATATTGGAGGAGTGGAAATCAAGTTCACCTATGATTCAAACTCGACAAGAGCTCAGACCCACAAAGTGAATAGGCCCCTCTATATGAAATACGAGGATATTGAATAGAATATATTAAGACAAAACGAAACTAGTATTTCAATTCGAAAAATTTTGTATTCACCATGTATTCTGTCAGCTTTTAACCTGTAGTGCGACCACCACTTATAGTTAAACCTTACTTAAAAAAACACCTTACTGTAAAACCAATTCAAGCGCTCCTCTGTTTGAATTATTTTACATAGTGTATATGGTGGTCAGACGCTTTTTGCTGGAGGTCTCACTGCCAGCCAAGTGAATGCGGTACAGTGATCAAAATTGCGGTGCTTTGCCAACCCTACGTTGTACTATCGTCAGTTCAAAATTTTAATGCTCTACTACTCAAATTCTGTTTTGATTTTTCTCCGAAATTTTTAATTGAAAAGAAAAAAAAAAAAAATTCTAAAATTCAAAATTAATTCTTATTTAAACTTATATGTTATAATCTTTAAAAGATTTTTGTTTTTTAGAGAAAATATTTATTATTATATTATTTATTATTATTATATTAATTATTATTTATATAAATTATTATTATATTTTATTATTATAATTATATTAATTTATATTATTATATTATTATTATGTAATTATATTTATATAATAATTATTATGTTTAATGTTTATGTTTATTATTAATTATTATTATATATTATTATTATTATTATTATTATTATTATTATTATTATTATTATTATTATTATTATTATTATTATTATTATTATTATTATTAATTATTATTATCTTTATTATATTATTATATTATTATTATTTATATTATATTATTATTATTATATTATTATTATTATTATTAATTATTATTATTAATTATTTCATTTATATTATATTATTTAAATATTTAATTTGTTATATTTACTTTAATGTTTTATTAATATTAAATTTATTACTATTATTATTATATTCTTCTTTTTATTATTAATTATTATTATTATTATATTATATTATTATTATATTATTATTATTATATTATATTATTAATTTATTATTATTAAATTATTATTATTATTATTATATTATTATTTATTATTTATTATTATTATATTATTATTTTATTATTATTATTATTCTTATATTATTTATTTTATTATATTATTTTATATTTAAAAATTATTTATATTATTATTATTATTATTATTATTATTATTATTATTATTATTATTATTATTATTATTATTATTATTATTCTTTGATATTATATTATTATTATCTATTATTTTATATTATTATTATATTATTATTATATATTATTATTATTTAAAATTATTATTTATTATTATTATTATTTATTCTTATTATTATATTATTAATTTATTTTATTATTATTATTATTATTATTATTATTATTATTATTCAATATAAATTTATAAACTTTTTTTCATGATTTTTTCCTATTTCAATTATTTATAATTTGCTTTATAATGTATTTTTTTTCAGGAATTTTATGACGTATATATTATATTTTATATATATATATATATATAATATATTATTATATTATAATATTATATTATATATTATTATTATATATATATTATATTATATATATTATATAATAATATATATATATATATTATTATTTTTATATATATATATATATAATTATAATATAATATAATATATATATATCTTATATATATATATTATAGTATATATATATATATATATATATATATATTTATTTATATATTATATGATATATTATATATATATAATACTACATAAAATTAATAAAATTTATTTTTTTATCATCAAGTCGTTTTTTAAATTAAATTTTATATTCTTTCATTAATAGACATAACTGAATTCACAGAGAGGATGAGTAGAGAGAGAGAGAGACGGAGAGAGAAGAGAGAGAATAAGGAGAGAGAGAGAGAGAGAGAAGAGAGAGAGAGAGAGGAGAGAGATTTACAAACATTTAAAATATTTAAAATATTCAAGAAAAACATCAACAAATATATCGAAAGTTCTCCGTTTAAATTTGAGAATTAGTATGAATGAAAAAGCAAATAGTTTCCTGATTTAATAAAATCGAAAGTTAAATACAAATAATAATAATAAGGTAATAATAATAATAAATAATAATAATAATAAATATTAATAATAATATAATATAATAATAATAAAATAATTAATAATAATAATAAATAATAATAATATATAATAGTATAATAATAATAATAATAATATAATAATAATAATAAAAATAATAATAATAATAATAATAATAAAATAATAATAATAATAATTAATAATAATAATGAGAATGATAATAATAATATATAATAATAATAATAATATAATAATAATAATAAATATAATAATATAATATTAATAAATTATAAAGAGGAGAATAATAATAAATAAAAAAATAATAGTTAAACAAATATAATTTAATAGTAATAACAATAGCTCATATACTTAACTAATAATAATAATAATAATAATATAATAAATATAATAAAATAATATAATAAATATAATAAAAAATAATATAATAATAATTAATAATAATTAATAATAATAATACATGAAGGAAAAATCTTAAAATATTAAAGTTTTTCTATATTTTATCCTTTGTCTTGCCCCAGAGCTAAAATTTACATAAATATTATTCTCATGACAATACGATAGAAATACTGATAAAAATTTTTGAAAAAAAAATTTAATTTTCTGCAGTACTACCACTGGAACCACACATACGTATTATATAATCTGATATCCGAATAAATTTATTAATATTATTATTATTATATTTTATTAATTATTTTATATATTATTATTATTATTATATATTATATTATTATTATTATTATTATTATTATTATTATTATTATTATTATTATAATTATTATTAATATTATTTAATTATTATTATTATTATTATTATTATTATTATGATTATTATTATTATTATATTATTATTATTATTATATCTATTATTTTATTATTATTATTATTATTATATTATTATTATTAGTAATGTTTTGTAAACCAGATTAACAATTACCATATATAGCAAAAAAAATAAAAATGTTGCGGAGCTTAGAAAATAAAACGAGCTGTTCTTTGAAAGTAGATTCAAATATTAAAATAAAATTAATTAAAAATATGGCAACTCCTTTTTATAAGGTTTCAACTTCTTATAAAGATCACTCGGTATACGAACACTTTGATGTACGATAACTCTTTAAGCGATACACCTCACAATAAAACTACCTCTTGATAGTAACCACTTCATATTAAGACGAACCTCTTTATAGGACACAACTCGGCATAAGACCACTCTCATATAAAGACCTACCTACTCATAACGACCATCGTTGTATGATGACACCTTTATATAACAACCACCTTGTAATAATGACCGCCATATAAAGACCACCTTTGTATAGCGACAGCTTTTATATGTAGTTATCTTTTATACGAGCACCTTCGTATGAAGATGTTTTGTATAAAGACAACTTTATGATAACAAACTACCTTATTTTAAAAGACCATCTCTTTATGCCAGACCAGCTCATTACATAGGCAAACTCATTACAAGACCAAACAGAAGATCGCCATTGTGTAAAAGTTTGCCCTCGAATATACATTTAAAGAAATTTAAGAAATTACAATTAGTAAGAATAATTAAAAGATCACTTTTCAAGTATTGAACTCCCCATATATGAATATATAATTTTACTATCTATCTACTGGAGAGCAACAGAAATATCGTTGTCATGTTCTTGGCTATTTAAAAAATGATAAAAGCCATTGAAGGAATCCACTAAATTTTATTTTAAATCGAAATATTTCTTTAACTCTAACCAGAGATAAACGTATCTAACTTTAACTCAGCATTCCTTCTCTCTGGAAGACTTTTATTCTATTCGTGCTACCTATTATCATCTACACTCTATCTATCTATCCATACTTTATTATTTTATATTCATTATTATTAATTATTATTATTATATATTATTCTATGATTATTATTATAATTATTATTATTATTTTATTATTATTAATTATTTATTATTAATTATTATTATTATTATTATTATTATTCTTTTCATTATTAGT
>JABUQX010027899.1:27500-38882 GCA_015478945.1 Trachelipus rathkii
TTTATTCAAGGTGCTTTCGATCCCTACACCTGGGGGCCTTTATTCAAGGTGCTTTCGACCCCTACATATGTGGGTCTTTATTCAAGGTGCTTTCAACCTCTACATCTGGGGGTCTTTATTCAAGGTACTTTCGACCCCTATATTTCGGGGTCTTCTTTCAAGGCGCTTTCGAACCCTACATCTCTGGATCTTTATTATAGGTGCTTTCGACCCCTATATCTGGGGGTCTTTATTCACTTTTTTCGAACCCTACACTTTGGGGTCTTTATTCATGGTACTTTCGACCCCTACATCTGGGGGACTTTATTCAAGGTGCTTTCAACCTCTACATCTTTTTTTTTTTATTCAAGGTGCGTTCGACCCTACATCTGGGGGTCGTATTCTAGGTACTTTCGACCCCTACATCTGGGAGGCATTTTCACGGTTCTTTCGGCCCCTACACCTGGGGTCTTCATTCAATGTGCTTTCGACCCCTACACCTGGGGGCCTTTATTCACGGTGCTTTCTACCACTTCATCTGTGGGTCTTTATACAAGGTGCTTTCGGCCTCTACATCTGGGGGACTATATTCAAGGTGCTTTCGACCCCTATACCTTGTGGTCTTTATTCAAGGTCCTTTTGACCCCTACATCTGGAGATCTTTTTTCATGGTGCTTTCAACCCTACATCTGCGGGTCTTTATTCAAGGTGCTTTCGACCTCTACACCTGGGGATTTTATTCAAGGTGCTTTCGACACCCTACACCTGAAGGTCTTTTATTCAAGGTGCTTTCGACCCTACACCTGGAAGTCCTTTATGCAAGGTGCTTTCGACCCCTACACCTGGGGTTTTTATTCTATGTGCTTTCGACTACTACACCTGGGGTTTTTATTCAAGGAGCTTTCGACCCCTACACCTGGGGGTCTTTATTCTAGGTGCTTTCAACCCCTACATCTTGCGGTCTTTATTCAAGATGAAATATAAAGACGAGAGATAAAAAATTAAACATACAAACTTCGGACAATTTAGTTTGTTGGTTAAAATCTTAATTTATATATTTTTGAAAAGCTTCTTTTTCATTTTTTTAAATAAATTATTTAAAAAGTTGCCTATTTTTATATCATCAGAGTTTTTGGTGAAATTTATTGTATTTTAAATAATAAATGATTCTAGTAATTTTCTATTCTTTACATTATTACAAAGAAAAACTATTTTTGCATAATTCATTTCATTTACATTTCTGTGGTCATTTCTATATTGGTATGAGGCAGAATTTTTATCACCACTCATTAAACTATACTTCCAAAATATTTTGTCACAATTCCCGCAGGTTATTCTATAAATTCCTGAATTGCATTTTTTACCTTTTAATTGCAATTTCCGATTGCACAAGAATTTTTTCCTTAGAGTATATGGGACTGTCTGCACCAAGGACACTTTGTTAGACAGAAGTTTCTTTATATTATGGATCAATATGATAGGGAAGATCAATTATTTCACCATTTTCAAATATTTTGGAATTGGCTAAATCTATCGAGTGAATGTATTTCTTTGCTTTATGAAAAGTATTATTTAAGGCATTATCAGGGTAGAACAATGAACTAAATGTTTTTGATAAATTTCAGCTATCATGAAGGGAAATAGGGCAGCATAATTTCATGGCTTTAAATATTGTGCTGTAATAATATCTAATTTTGTATGAATGAATTTTGTATGAATTGTATGAATTGTATTTTGTATTTTTTTGGTATGAATGAATGGAATATCAATTTACGAGTATATATGAGTTTGAGGATGTTGTTTTTCCATATATAGAAAAAAAACAGGGCGAGAGTTATTAATGTTTATTAATATAATGTCCATTAATATATCTATTAATATACATGTATATATATATCACAGCCCTCTCTAAGATAAACTATATTGAAGGAACCTTAGTGTTAATATTATCAAGTACATTATAGGGATAAACATAGCAAAAATGTCGTCAAAGTACTGCCATCAATTTAAGTTTTGGAAACCGTTTTCCGAAAAAATATATTTTTCAAAGAAAAGTTCCTGAAATATATTCTTAAAAACCGGAGAAGGAGGTGATACCATACCTAAGCGAAATTTTTCCTTAGAAAAATTGTTATTATATTGAAAATAAGGATGCTCCATGAATATCTTTCAACTCATATATGTCATCGATATTCTGTTCATTCAATTCACATAAAATTAGGTATCATTACAGCGCAATATTAAGACCCATGAAATTATGCAGACCTATTTCCCTTTATACCAGGGTTGGCACGAAAAATCAAATGATTTAAATCAACTGATTTTTTTACGTAATTTTTTTATAAGAAAAATCATGATTATTTTGATATTTTTGATTTTTAAGGCCAATTTTTTTTTGTAAATTAATAATTAATCCTAGTTATCACCTAATTAATGATAAGTATATTATAATAAGTAAATTCATCATTATAGTTTCAAATCATTTTTTAATAAAGAAATAAATAAAATTAGAGTACTCGGATATTATACCAGTATATATATTACTGTATATATATATCTATATATTATATATATATATATATAATATATATATATATATATATTATATATATATATATATATATATAATAATATATTATATATATTATATATATAGTTATATATTATATATTCTATATATATATATTAGATATACATTATATTTATATATAAGATATATCTATATATATAATATATAATATATATATATATATATATATATATTAAATATATATATATTATATTATATATATATATATAATATTTATTTATATATATATATATATATATATATATATATATATATAATATATATATAATAATATATATATATATATAAAAATATATTAATATATATATAATTTCAATAACTTAATTAAACTAAATTAATATATATATATAGTAGTAGGAAGGGGATATTGGACTAAGTACCTGGCTTGCTTTTTGACCCTTTTCTGACCGCGACCTTTTTTGGCCTTGATTTTTTACCTGACCTTGACTTTTTTGGGCCTTGACCTTTTGGCCTTGACCTTTTTTTCGAACACCCCTTTGGTCTTCCATGGGTCAATTTTGGCCCACGGTATTTTTCGGCACCTAATTTTTTGGCAAGCCTAATTAATTTTTGGCAACCCCAATTTTTCGGCAACCCTGATTTTTGGCAACCCTTCGAAAAGGGTTGCGCCAACGGTTGCGTAAGCAACCGTTTGGCGCAACCCCCCCACTATTTTACGCCCCTTATTTTTCGACCATGGGTCAATTTTTTGGCCCCACGGTAATTTTTGATCTCATTTAGGGGCTTAGCTATTTTTTGATGCTTAACCTTTTTTTGGTCCTTCCCCTTTGCCTCAAAGGTGTTGACAGATACCATGGGTCCAATTTTGACACCACGTTAATTTTTTGTCTTCATTGGGTCAATTTATGACCCACGGTAAATTTATTGCCTTCCTTAGGGCTTAGCCTTTTTTTTGATGTCTTAAACTTGTTTGACCATGATATTTAGTCCTTGACCTTGCCATATACCATGGGTCATTTTTGGCCACGCCAATTTTCTGGCCACTCGTGCCACCCGTCACATTTTTCGTTCCTAAACTTGAACGCATGTATGGATCTATCTTAACTTACACACCTACACAACACACACACACACACACACACACACCACCACTACCACCACACACACACACACACACACACACACAACACTTATAACCATTCACTAATGACACTTATACACACATTCATTATGACACTTACACTCACCCTAGACACTTCACTTACATTTACACTTATTCCCACGTACAAACACTCGACCAACCCTTTGTCTTCCATGGGTCAATTTTGACCCACGGTAATTTTTTGTCCTTCCCTTTAGGGACTTAGCCTTTTTTGATGTCTTAACCTGTGTTTGACCATGAATATTCAGCCTGACCCCTGCATATCACAGGGTCCAATTTTGACCCCACGCTAACTTGATGGCTTTGATGTTTCCCAATCACCGTAAGAAGTATCTAGTGATGTTCTATTAGAGTTCTATGAGTATTAGATGAGTGCCAGGTGAGTGCCAGGTGAGTTCCAAGAGTGCCCATGAGTGCCAATGAGTGCCAATGAGTCCAATTGAGTGGCCAGTGATGCCATAGTGCCAAGTGAGTGCCACGTAGTGCCAACTGAGTGCCACTTTTTTCAAGCCTTGTTTTCTAGCCTCCTGAGCTAGAATAGCCCCTAAATATGGTGTCTCCCCAGGTATCAAGGTATACGCGTAAATCGATGGTGTATTTACAAGCTGCTAGGATGCTCTCCTACTATGATTACGTCTTTTCTATCATTATAGCCTATAATATATATATTACTTGACACGACACATACACGATCACACTTATAACAACACATTCACTATGACCTTATACACACATATGACACTAAAGCACTTACTCCCATAGAACACTTACATTAAGCCCTATACACTTACACTCACACCCACACACTACAGATAACACTTACACTTACCACTCACACCCTCGGTTTTTTGAGTGCCTAACTTTGATGCGCTCACCTTTGATGGCTCAACTTTTGGATCCTCAACATTAATGCCTCAGATTGGAGCTCAACTTTGAAGGTTCATCTTTGATGACTCATCATTGAATGACGTCATCTTTTGATACATCTATATTGAATGATTCACTTTGATGAAATATCTTTGGAAGGCTCATCTTCTACCCACATCAAAGAACAGAGTTAATATTAATTGTCCTTTCACCCTAGTTCACAAGCTTAACCACAGGGCCTCAAGCATCAGCCCACCCGCAAAGGATGCCAAGCCTCGCACCCGCAAGGTGCGACCAGCCGCGTCCCCCGTCCTAGGCGTTCCCCGCCCGCGCGTGCCCGCAGGCCGCAATATTTCGCGTTCCCGCCCGACACGTGCGCGCAGGCGCAATATCACGCGCGAATGAAAAATATATATACTAAAAGTTCATTTCATTTTTATTTCATACTTAACATTTTTATTAAAAACATTTTCGCGAACCTAAATCTGTAACTCATTACAGACCTATTATATATATATATATGTGCGTTACAAATGTATTTTTTACTTAATACTTTATAAATAATTTTTTTAATTTATAATTTTTAAAAAATTGTATTGTAAGAAGAAAAAATCCAGAGTGCCTGCCTGATATATAATCATTTTATTTTACTACACTTGTACAAAATATTTATTAAAAACATAAACTTTACATACCTTAAGCAGTAAATCAGTAACAATAGAGGTGTTACCTAACAACAAGGGATTAGTATGCTTTTGTTTTAATTGCTTTACTGCTTACGTCATGTTTACTGCTTTACACAACTCATATTTTTAACTCGCTTTAACTCACTATTTATTTAACATTACATACCTTAAAGCAGTAAAATCATAAAATCATAGATGTTACCAACAAGGGCATTAGTATGGCTTTTGTTTACTGTTTTAAGTACTGCTTTAAACTCATGTTTTACGTTAAATGCTTTACTCATATGTTTTACTGCTTTTCTGCTTACATATTTAATTAACATTACATACCTTAAAGCAGTATAATCAGTAAATCAAGTAGATGTGTTACTAACACTCAAGGGGGATTAGGTAGCTTTTGTTTTACTGCTTATGCTTTTAACTTTCTGCTTTATCTGCTTTAACCTTTCTGCTTTACTGCTTTAATGCATGTAATTACATACCTTAACAGTAAATCAGTAAATCAATAGAGGTGTTTACCTAACCCTAAATGAATAGTATGCTTCTGTTTACTGCTTTAACTGCTTTAAACTGCTTTAACTTTCTGCTTTACTGCTTAAACTTTCTGCCTTTACTGTTTAACTTTCTGCTTTACTGCTTTAACTCATATACATTAAATACCTTAAAGCATAAATCAGTAAATCATAGAGGTGTTACATAGCAACAAGGGGATTAGTTGCTTTTGTTTTTACTGCTTTACTGTTCTAACTTTCTGGCTTTACTGCTTTACTTTCTGCTTTACTGGGCTTTTACTTTTCTGCTTTTACTGGCTTTTGAACTCACTATGTTTTAACTGTTTTAACTCATATATTAATTAACATTATGTTTTTTTTATTTTTGTTTTATACTTTTTATTTATTTTATTATTTATTTTTATTTTGTTTTTTATTATCTATTTTTATTTATTTTATTATTTTTATTATTTTATCTTTATTTTTATTATATACACTTAGTGTTTTTTAACCTCATGCCTACTGTTACTTATTACTTTAGAACAACCATACACACACAACAACCACACACATCACACACAACATCACCACACCACACCACACACACGCACTTACACTTAATACACTTCCACATTGAACACTTACTACACATATTCACTAGTGACACTTACATTTCCCATAGACATTACATTTAACCTTATACACACACTTACACTTATACCCACATTCACTATGACACTTTATACACACTCACTAATGACCTTACATTTACCCTAGACACTTACATTTACACTTTATACACACGCGGTCACCCACACACACACACACACAGATTATACTTACACTCACACACAGTTTTACTTACACACACCACACTCACTTACCCATATAACGTATAATTTATTATAAACATTTTATGTTCTAATTAACACGTACATTATATTACTCATTCAAATATAACTAAAATTATTTCAAAGTTTCTTAAAATTCTATAATAAATCAATCATATCTTGAACAAAGAATTATTATTAACTTATATAATATATAATATATTTTATAATATCAAGTTTTAAAATAACTATTAAAATTTTATGAAATCTTATTAAACATATATTTTACGTAGCTTAAGCAATAAATCAGTAAATCATAGGTACCCCTAGCACCCTCTAACACCAAGCTACTCACGTTAATGTTCTATTGACTTACGCATATTACATCATCTTTAGCCATGTAATAAGTATAAAAATAAAATACGTTCTTCTCTGCTCAACATACACTGTATTTTATTAAATCTTTCTAAGTTCTTCATTAAAAATGACAATTATTCAATTACATTTATATTATCCTCGAATGTAAAAAGACGGAATTTTTAAGATTATTTTAAAAATAATATAAAACATTTTTTTCTTTATTTTATTAATTATTATCTATGTACATTGACATCCATCCAGAGAAAAACACAACGCCCGCATCTTCAGATACGAACTGACCCTCTCTCTGTCAAATGTAGTTGAAATAACTACTTTAGGCTAAATTTGATAATCCTTTTGTATCCCGGGGCGATTTAGACCTAATTGGGTCAACTAAAATTTCAAGCCGGACGTTTTTTCCTGATAAAACTGGTGTGTGCATACTACGTTATGGCCTAATTTAGGCTTATATAGGATAAAGCATATCCTTTGATATCAGGCTGCATTAGCCAACTAGACGTCAAAAGTTATTCGAGTATAGACAGAATCGAGAATCAATGTTATAATTTATTTTATAAACTTATTTCAAACTGAAACATGCGGGATCGGTAAGATCCTTTAAGCGGGTAAGAAGGAAATGTTTACCTTATCTTGTGAGTGGACGCCGAGTAATTCCTTAATATAATAGTATGGTGATTGGTTCGAGAATTATTTTATCTCTTTTTTGGTTTACGTATGTAAAAACATGTTTTCATATCCTGAACCTGGAGTTCTTTAATTAAACTCTTAACATACATGTTAAATATCTATTTAAAAGGGATAAAAACTCTTATTAACTAAACAAAGTAGAAATTTATTTTCATTTGTCTTCAAGTGACATCCATTATATAAATTACAATTAATTATATAATGGCCGAGTACCTAGGATACATAGATATGTATATATATATATATTATATATAATTATATATATATATATTATATATATATATATATTATAAAATGTCATAATATATATATATATATATATATATAATATATATTATATATATATATAAAATAAAATAATCATATTTAAAATATTATTGCTAACTTGTTCCATAGTATTATGTGTTACTATACAGAAGTAAACAAAAGAGGAACCAGATAAAATGAAAAATACAGGAATATTATTATATATAACACATACATTTTACACATAATGTTTATGATTATTTTATATTAAAATTCTCTAAATCTTTGCAATATGCCAATCATTTATATCATTATCGATGATATAGTTTCGTTCGTGTCTCAGTAATACCTTCATTTAACACATACGTAAAAAGTTCCCGCTCAGATATCATAGTATATTTACATTCTGGGTCACCTGCATAAATACTTTTTTGCATTGTTTTCTAGTAGATAAATGAATTTCTGTACGTCTATAGAACTTAGGAAGCGATCGATGATGTGCGTGGATCCATCAAATCAGGGTTTTCTTAATGCCGTAGTATTCTTGTATACACAATAATGAATTAGGTCACGTAATTAGATGAACACAAATGTCTCTTTCAATCTGTATTAACATTCGCTACGTACTGCTAACATAATATTTCATCTGCGTAGGCTGAAATGTAGAATCAAAATGATGTAGGTTCAAATACTGCTGTTTCATTATTTCTCTCCAATATCTTACTTCCAAACTGATTATGTTTTGATGTTTAATCAAAATGCTAGAGTAACGTTGCTGTATGCTGGTTCTTCCGGGCACCGGCTAAATACTGTTCGGTCCAGTTTAAAAGCTGAGCTTGGTTTAAGTATTCTGTAAGCCACTCTTCAGTGTGATTACTTACAAAGTTAATTCATCTGGACTCATCAAAATACGCTTGGTATATAAAATGGTTGGATTTGGGTAGCACACTTGAAAAATTCAATCCATCGGGTTTTCTTTTATATAAGAATGAACCTACTTCCGGGGATCTTGATTTCCCATTTGATAATGTCTTGGATTGAGGTATATTGTAAGGTGATTATGATATATCACTTAGTGAAAATAGATACACTTTTTATTACAAACCAGAGGCTTGTGCACGCTTAACAGTAAACGATTGATTTTAAAAATGAGTTGGTCTAAAAACACGCATCTCAATATAATTTTCATCCAACACAGGTAAGGTTCAGGATTAAAAAACATGTTTTTCATACGGTAAACCAAAAAAGCGAATAATAATTCTCGACGCAATCAATACAGGTCATATAGAACTAAGGATTACTCAGTCAGCTCACAGAAAGGTAACATTTCTTCTTACCCAGCTAAAGGATCTTATCGATCACGCATGTTCAGTTTGAAGGATATATTTATAGAATACATAATAACATTGATTCTCGATTTTTGTCTAAACTGGAATTACCTTTTGACCTGGTATTAAGCTTTAAATCAGCCTGGGATACACAAAGGCTTATCCTAAAGACTTTACAGCCTAAATTTTTGGCCTAACGTTAGTTTTGACACATATTTTTACAGAAAACAAGGTCCAGTTTTGACATTATATTTTGACGGAATTGGTCTAAACGCCCCGGGATTACTAAAAAGGATATCCTATTTTAGGGCTAAAGTACGTTTTATTCTCAACACATTTTCAGAGGAAGTCAGTTTCGTATCTTGTTAAGGAGTGCGGGTTGTGTGTTTTTTCTCGTGATGGATTGTCATGTAACATCGATAATAATATGAATTAACAACAAAGAAACTTAAAGCAATTCTATTTTAAAAAAACTGTTTTAAACATTTTTAGTTACAAGCATAATACCAATAAAGGTTAAGTGAATAATTGTTTATTTTAATAAAGACTTAGAAACGTTTTAAATAAGAATACATGTTTCGTTAGCAGAGAAGAACTTATTTTGTTATTCTTTATACTTATTACATGGCTAAGATGATGTCAGCAAGTCAATAGAACATAACGTGGCATAACTTGGTGTAAGGGGTGCTGGGGGCTGACTTTACTAAAGTACTTTCGCGATAATCAGGACACGGGTATGTGACATGAAACGATTTTGACGTGAACGCGGCATTACTATTTTTAGTAAAAGTTATTACAAAGACATGATAGTTATAAAATTTTATAAACAAAGTATAACTTATAATAATTTCTTTGTTCAAAGATAATTGATTCGATTTATATTAGAACATTTTAGGAAACTTTGAAATCAATTTTTAGTTATATTTTGAATGGTAAATTAATGTAGTGTTTAATTAAAACATTTAAAGTTTTTAATAAATTATACGTTCTATTGTAAGTAATCATCTGCGTGTTAAGTAAACTTCTGTGTGTAGAGTGTCAAAGTAAATTTGTGTGGTGTGGTGTGGTGTGTGGTGTGTGTGTGTGACCCGTGTGTATAAGTGTAAATGTAAAGTGTCTAAAATTGTAAGTGTCATAGTGAATGTGTATAAGTGTCATAGTGAATGTGTGGTGTGTGTGATTGTAATAAGTGTAAGTGTGGTAAGTGTAATGTAGTGTCTATGGTAATGTAATGTCATAGTGGAATATGTATATAAGTGTCATTAGTGATGTGTGTATAAGTGTAAGTGCGTGCGTGTGGTGTGTGTGATTGTGTGTGTGTTTGTGTGTGTGTGTGTGTGGTGTGTATGTCGTGTTCTAACTAATAATAACAATAGGCATGAAGTAAAAACACTAAGTATAATAATAAAATAAAAAATAAAATAATAAAATAATAAAAATAATAAAATAATAATAAAAATAAATTAAAATATAATAAAATAAACTTAAAAAAGCTCATAACAAAATAAGAAACATAATGTTAATAAATATAATGAGTTAAAACAGTAAACATAATGAGTTAAAGCAGTAAGCAGAAAGTTTAAGAGTAAGCAGAAACGTTAAAGCAGTAAGACAGAAAGTTAAATAGCATAAATGCAGTAAAACAAAACATACTATCCCTTGTTGCTGATTAAACATCTATGCATTAGCTGATTTTACCTGCTTTAAGGTATAATGTATATGAATTAAAGCAGTAAAGCAGAAAGTTAAAGCAGTAAAGCAAAGAGTTAAAGCAGTAAAACGAAAGCTTAAAGGCAGTAAAGCAGTAAACAAAGCTACCTATTCTTGTGTGTTAGGTAAACCTTTCTAATTGATTTACTGAAATTTACATGCTTTAAGCAGTATGTAATGTATGTGAGTTAAAGCAGTAAAGCGAAAGTTAAAGCAGTAACGCAGAAAGTTAAAAGCAGTAAAGCAGTAAAAACAAAAGCATACTAATCCCTGGTGTAGTACACAATCTATTGATTTATGATTTACTGCCTTTAAAGGTATGTTGATTAATAAATAATGTAGTTAAGCAGTAAACATAAGTTAAAGCAGTAAAACATGAGTTAAAGCAGTAAAACAGTAAAACAAAAGCATACAATCCTTTGTTGTTAGTAACACTCTATGATTACTATTTACTTGCTTTAAGG
>JABUQX010027900.1:5000-7500 GCA_015478945.1 Trachelipus rathkii
GTACGCCAGCTGCTTGGTCTTTTATATTGTCAAGTTTCCTTGTTCTTTACCTTGGGGTCACTTGACCCCATATGTTTTGTTTCTTTTATAATGGGGTCACGTAACCCAGTGCTTGTTCTTTATAATGGGGTCACGACCCCAGTTTGGCTTTTTCTTTATATTGGGGTCACGTGAACCCAGTTACTTGCTTTACATATTGTCAGTTTCTTTTCCTTTACGTTGTTATCACGTGACACTAGTTGCTTGTTCTTAATGCAGTTGCCAGATACATTTGGAGATATAAGTTATATATATATATATATATATATATATATATATATATATATATATATATATATATATATATATTATATATATATATATATATATATATATATATATTATATATATTATATGTAATTATATATAAATATATGTCATTTTATATGTGGGCACTGCAAACTCGATGGATTTAGTACTTTCGGGTCTTTAAATTAGGCTTCTTCTGTTGCTTGTTCTTGATATTGGGGTTACGTAACCCCATTTACATGTTCTTCATATTGGGGTTATTTGACCCCAGTTGATGGTTCTTTATATTGAGGTCACCTGACCCTAGCTGCATGTTCTTTATTTTTTCATTTTCTTGTTTTTTATATTGGGGTCTCGTGACCCTAGTTGCCTGTTTTTTATATTGGGGTCACGTTACCCCAGTTGCTTGTTCTTTATATTGGGGTTAGGTGACCCCAGTTGCTGGTTCTTTATATTGGGTCAAGTGACCCCAGCTGCTTGTTCTTTATATTGTCAGTTTCTTGTTCTTTACATTGGGGTCACTTGACCCCATTGTTTGTTCTTTATAATGGGGTCACGTAACCCCAGTTGCTTGTTCTTTATAATGGGGTCACGTAACCCCAGTCGCTTTTTCTTTATATTGGGGTCACGTGAACCCAGTTACTTGCTTTACATATTGTCAGTTTCTTTTTCTTTACGTTGTTATCACGTGACACTAGTTGCTTGTTCTTAATGCAGTTGCCAAATATATTTATATATATATATATATATATATATATATATATATATATATATATATATATATATATATATATATATATATATATATATTTTTTCTTTATATGTGTTTTTTATATAAAGTATATAGATATATAGTGAGATATATATATATATATATATATATATATATATATATATATATATATATATATATATTTATATATATATATATATATATATATATATATATATATATATATATATATATATATATATATATATATATATATATATATAATTTTATAAGTGGGCACTGCTAACTCGATGGATTTAGTACTTTTCGGGTCTTTAAATTAGGCTTCTTCTGTTGCTTGTTCTTTATATTGGGGTTACGTAACCCCATTTACATGTTCTTCATATTGGGGTTATTTGACCCCAGTTGATGGTTCTTTATATTGAGGTCACCTGACCCTAGCTGCATGTTCTTTATTTTTTCATTTTCTTGTTTTTTATATTGGGGTCTCGTGACCCTAGTTTCCTGTTTTTTATATTGGGGTAACGTTACCCCAGTTGCTTGTTCTTTATATTGGGGTTAGGTGACCCCAGTTGCTGGTTCTTTATATTGGGTCAAGTGACCCCAGCTGCTTGTTCTTTATATTGTCAGTTTCTTGTTCTTTACATTGGGGTCACTTGACCCCATTGTTTGTTCTTTATAATGGGGTCACGTAACCCCAGTTGCTTGTTCTTTATAATGGGGTCACGTAACCCCAGTTGTTTTTTCTTTATATTGGGGTCACGTGAACCCAGTTACTTGCTTTACATATTGTCAGTTTCTTTTTCTTTACGTTGTTATCACGTGACACTAGTTGCTTGTTCTTAATGCAGTTGCCAGATACATTGGGATATATATATATATATATATATATATATGTTGTTGTTATAAGAGCAGTAAATAGAAAGCGAGAATATATATATATGTTATTTTTTTTAAATTATTAGAGATATATATATATATATATATATATATATATATATATATATATATATATATATATATATATATATATATATATATATATATATATATATATATATATATATATATATATATATATATATATATATATATATATATATATATATATATATATATATATATATATATATATAATTTTTATAAGTGGGCACTGCTAACTCGATGGATTTAGTACTTTTCGGGTCTTTAAATTAGGCTTCTTCTGTTGCTTGTTCTTTATATTGGGGTTACGTAACCCCATTTACATGTTCTTCATATTGGGGTTATTTGACCGCAGTTGATGGTTCTTTATATTGAGGTCACCTGACCCTAGCTGCATGTTCTTTATTTTTTCATTTTCTTGTTTTTTATATTGGGGTCTCGTGACCCTAGTTGCCTGTTTTTTATATTGGGGTCACGTTACCCCAGTTGCTTGTTCTTTATATTGGGGTTAGGTGACCCCAGTTGCTGGTTCTTTATATTGGGTCAAGTGACCCC
>JABUQX010027901.1:0-25969 GCA_015478945.1 Trachelipus rathkii
AGAGATCTATTCCTTCCATTCCCGGCCATAAATTCTCTTCATCACCCATCCATATATAAATTAATTGTCATAGAGACATAACACATCCCTGCCTCACTCCACTATTAATATTAAACCATTCTCTCTCTCTCTCTCTCTCTCTCTCTCTCTCTCTCTCTCTCTCTCTCTCTCTTTCTCTCTCTCTCTCTCTCTTCTCTCTCCTCTCTCTACTTATTATTACACACTCTTCACTATCAGCATACATACTTTAAATTCTATCAAAAGCCAACCACAGCACCAACACCAGATATCATTAGCACCTGCTATGGAGCTTCCCTATTAATCCTGTCATAAGTCTGTTGTAAGTCCATTAAACCTAAAAAAGTTTTTTCTTTTTCTTTCATATTTTCTCATACATTTACTTCAATGTAAAAATTTGATCTGCACATCCTCTACCACTTCTAAAGCACCTTATTCTTCACTAATCAACCTCTCAACCACTCGACGCACTCTTTCAACCAAAATACCAGCATATATCTTCCCTACAACATTCAATAAACTAATTCCCTTATGGCTTCTACAGTTCTCCTTATCACCCTTACCTTTAAACAAGGGTATTATCACTGTTCTCCTCCACTCCTCCGGAACTAAACACTACACAAGTTCATTGTTGCACAATTTCCATATCTAGTCAACCACAATTTCACCTACATTCTTGATCTGCTGCTGTTTTACTACCATTCTTCACCCTTCCCACTCTGCCTATTGCCTTCTATCTATTAATTACTTCACCCCCAAAATACCTTTTCTTCGTGCACCATCAAACCCACGCACATTCATCACAATTTCTTTGTCGCTGCCAATGTTATGCAGATTTTCGAAGTGTTCACTCCACACTCTCATCATGTCCACCTAATCAGGCACGAAGGTACCATTACTATTCATTAATTTTCTATGAAGAATCCCCATACTCTCTTTCTTACCTTTCGCACTTTCTTCAAGAGTAGCTTCTTATACCCATGAGAGTCTCCATTCACCCTCCTTATAAAATGTTAATTTATCTCTTTTTTTCACCTACATATTCAACTTTAAGCATTCCTTTTTTTCCTCTCAATATATTTAAATACACCTTTCTTTCAAAACCCTCATCATTGACATATAGTACATTCAACCACGCCTCTTTTTTTACTTTTTTTATCGCTTACATCATCCCTCTTCATTCCAACATTCACTACTGATATTTTAATTCCTACTTTACCACACTCCACATACTCTTCTAACACTACTAACAAGCGCTTCATTCCATTTCGCTCCCACGCATCTGCTCACGTTACTTCGCATACTTGTTCACACTCAGCTTGCACTTATTGTGCAAGTTGCTACTCCGTACATACCTCTCTTCATACCTAACAGCACCCACTGCCATTTCTTCTTAACTTCTCTCCTCCCGTATCACCCTCAAATTGAGTGAAGTATCACTTCATTCCTTTACTTATAAAAGATCATAACCTAATATAATTTAACTTATTTACAAACAATAGATCGATAATCCCATTCCTACACACCTCACTGATTTAACATCCATTACTTTCTTCAACATCTCCTTTTCAACAATTCCGTAAATCAATCATACTCTCACTTCTGACATTACTCTCCACTAGAACTTTCAGTATGCCTATGTAATAGTCTTGTTTTCAAATGTTTTTAATACAACCTTCTCTCACGCTCAAGCTCATTTCAATTGATACACAGAAGGAGTTTACTTTTTCTTACCACATCTTTCCCCGCCACGTTTATCCCCTTATATTACACATCTCAATCATACAGTCAACAATTTTTGACGCTCCCCTCCTCATATCATGATTGACATTTGCGAAATCCAACACATCCCCTTTACCTCCTTCAACTATAAACTAAAACCATTGATATCTATATTGCGCATCTAACCACCAATTACGCTGTGACAGTCACTCTCGAAATCGCAAACTCCTTCTTCCCTCCTTTCCTTTCTCTTTGACTCCAGCACACACACACATTTCACCCATACAACTCATCTTCACCATTTCCTTCTTTGTTCATCACAGCAAGAAACAAAATATTCCTTTCTACATTATATCCATACTTTCTCTCTAACGTTTTACCCCTTCCCTCTAATCTCTAAGATTTCACAGTACTAGACTTTACTTATACAATTTTACCAAGATACAGGTCGTTAAGGCAGTCACGGCCATCGTCCGAGGCATCAAAAGCAATTAGGGGAAATTAACAATTGTATCTGGTCCATACACCTAGCAACCACTGTTCTTTTAGTCGCCTCTTTTCGAGATACAGAACATGAGTTCTTTTTGATTAGCTCTGCCGTGAGTTACGGTAGTTTATACTCTGATAAAAAAAAATCCCCACAAAGATGCTGCGCACGTATATATATATAATATATATGTATATACATATAATTTACTATTATATTATAGTATTATTACGTATTAATTTATTTTATATTTTAAGTAATATATATCTATATTATACTATTATAATATATCGGTAAAGTTTTTACTTAGCCCAACACTTCCTGAAAAAGAAAATTGGTGTTGCCAGTTTTGCTCTATTTATTGTTTGGGTTATTTTTCACTACACGTAGCTACTTTTCTATAATTTTTCAAAAAGTTGATGGTTTGATTAGTATATGTTTCAGTTTGGTTAGGTTAAAGTAAAGATTAATAAGTTATTAAAAGTTAGATGATTAAATAAATATATTAGAACTTGTTTTTTTTAAAATATTATTCATATTTTAGAGTTCTTTTACTTAAATTGAATGTGTTACTTAAAAATTGAAAGCTATGTTTTCTTATCAATTTAGAGCGTTGTGAAGAATATTTAATAATATATATATTAAAAATTTGGTATCGTTCAGTTAAGATGATTAAGTTATGTAAGGTAATTAAACTATATATAATATATATATATATTATAATAATTACTATATACTATATGTATATATTATATATATATACTTATAATTAGATATATATATATAATTATAATTTTACGTATATAGTATACATATATATACCGTATATATATATATATATATATATTATATTATATATATGTATATATATTATATAACAATTCTATGTATTATTTCTATATAATATATATATTTAGTATGATAGTGTATACAGTATTATAAATTAGTTAGTTGCCTATAAGTAGTGTTTCTTTGTTGTAATGTAGCACAATTTACATTTAGAGCCTAATCTGGCAACATCAATTTTTTTTCCAAAGGTCTCGGACTATGTAAACCTTCTTAATATTATATATATATATATATATAAACTAGCTACCCATTAAATCAGAAAATGTCATATATATACTATATTAATGAAATAATACTAATCAATATATATAAACGAAATAAAGTGTATAAATAAATACTTTTAATAGAATATATGTTTTTTTATCTTTTATAGTATATTACCTTATATATACTACTATAGTACGATATATATTATATATATACATTTCTATGATGATATAACCTATACTATACTATTAAATATATATATATATTATACTATATACATATATATTTATATATATTAAAATATATATTATAACCGTATTTTGTATATATTTAAACAATATAATAAAGTAATCAATAAAATAAAAATAAAGAAAGAAAAATCTCTTAAAATTTTATATTCTTTATGACTTTTAATTCAAATATATACCAAGCAAACATTCACACACCTACGCATCAATACAACAGCAACACACACACACACAGGCACTTACTATATATATATATTATATATATATATATACTTATTACCTACTATATATTATTATATATGTAATCTATATATATATTTAATATATTTATTACTTTATAATAGTAATATAATATAATACTAATATATATATTACTATTATTATATATTTATATATTTATTATTATATATATAATATATATATTTACTATAATATTTAATATATATTATTATACTTATATATTATATATACTTATACTATATATTAATTATATATGTATTATAATATTTATTACTATATTATCTATCATATGCTTGAGTTATACTTGGTACTATAAATTCTTATCACTCTCGAGAAATTAATTATTCAAATGGTCTTTACGTTAAAAAAAATAAAAAAATAAAAGAAAAAACAAGAATTTTCTACTGCCCAAATGGATCGAGGCACACGAGACAAAATGTTAATTGAAAATTAGTCGAATCGCCCGTTTAACCATGGCAAGAATTTCAATGAATTTCTTGAAATTTTTAACGAGGAACTTTTCACATAATTGTAATACAGTATGCATTTTAATTACGTTGGTCAACAAATTTTCTGATGATTGAATGCTATGGAAAGGAGGATATAGAACTTTTTTTTTTTTTTTTTTTTTTTTTTTACAAGAGAATGGTTTTATATATTGATTAATAAGCTATTGTTTTTGATGTAGTACAATAAAGTCTGAATCGGAAATTCTTTAGCTAAGCTAAATCTCCTTTTTTGTCGGTCTATATGGTATTCTGTTTTAGGAGCATCCCTTTTCTCCTTCCGACAGTTATTATCACCTAACATAACCGTTTCAATAACCTTTGTATCTGTGCTCCATCACCGAAATGCCTTGATGAAAGTTTTCACCATGTTTTTTCTGGTCACGTCACAACAAGTTGCGTTAAAATTCCATTTGCGATTTCATAAAACGCATTTCCAGTGACATTACATCACATCTGTTCATACTAATATATCAAAACTTCTACAAGTTATCTGAAATTTTCAGGTTTCAAATTCCTCATAAAATCATTCGAAACATGTTTAAAAGATCTACAAGCTGTTTTTCTCTTTATCAATTAGCAGTGCTTCAAACTTATGATCTTTCAAAAGTTGACTAGTTTGTGAACCAGTGAACACGCAAGAGTTATTATTCTACACCTACCATGAGGTTACTCATATTTTGTCCTTGTAGTATACGCCATAGGAAAAGAAGGCCACTTATTTCCATTGAGTAAAAAGACTACTTAAAGACTTGTCCATGAGTCATTAATAAATAGTCGTCAATAATCAGGAATTTATCCCAGTCATTTCGTCTACCATGTCAACAATGTCTCTGCAGTAAGTGAAATCACCTGCTTAAAAGAATTTCTCGAATCTTTTATTTGCTGTGCAAATTGTTGTCACGGAGTGTTGCAGATAATTCCACTTTTGTAGCCTTGATGCCAAAAGTAAGGAATAGTAAGAAATTGAAAATAAAAGGGAAGAGA
Source organism: Trachelipus rathkii (assembly GCA_015478945.1). NCBI lineage: Eukaryota > Metazoa > Arthropoda > Malacostraca > Isopoda > Trachelipodidae > Trachelipus > Trachelipus rathkii. The sequence continues at coordinate 5,265 of JABUQX010027901.1, forward strand.
GTAAAATCTGCTGCTAGTGTGTCCACGCACCTGATTCTGATTGAAGACAAGTCAAGTGTGGTTTAGTGGAAAAGAAAATAGATTAAACAAAATGGGAATATATTAGAATGAAAACCTAGAATATCGCATAATTAAATGGCAAAAGAGGACTCAGACATCAAAGGAAGTAATTAGTTTTTAAGGGGTACCATCTCAACCACCAGAGACCACCAGAGACCACCAGCTCCAAAGAAACAGTTTCTGGAGTAATGGATGAGAGACACTGTTTGAATACATCCTTTCCGCTCAGCATCATGGGAACATCATTTTGCAACATTGTTAATTCTACATATTTAGTTTCTATAAAACATATTTAGAGTGAAAGAAGGGATTCGAAGTTACTATAAAACATTTTTTTAAAAGTTCGTACCCCAGGTACGTTTCCACATTCCTTAGATAACTGCTCCCTAGGATTCGGAAGAGGGAGTCGAACCCTAACCCTTTGCCTTTGCCTCAGTCGCCAATTATGCCCCCTTGTCCTCGACGCCACGCTCAAATGATTAATAAGAAAGTCTCCAATGTAGTTATGATGCAAGTAATCTGGACGGAACACTCATGTGTCCAGTTTGGCAGCATTATTTTGATAATATATAATTAGTGTAGACTTATCTATTATTTTTATTCACACTTGAAACAAAATTTTAAATTACATAATATAATATATATTATAATCATATATATAATTATATATATTATATATATTATATATTATTATATATATTTTATATTTATATATTAATTACTATATATATATATACTCCTATATATATATACTACATATTATATATACCTTATTTATATATATTCATATTATCATATTTAAATTATATATATAGTTATATAATTACATTTTTATCATATATATATTATAATAATATAATATTCTTATATATAATATACATTATATAAATATAGTATAATTAATACTATCTTATACTATATATAGTATATACTAGTTGATAGTTATACTATATATTATAATTATCATTTCTATTACTTTTCATATTAAATATTATTATTTATATATTATTAATAGTATATATTATATATATATATACTTATATAGTAATATATATATATAGGACTCGTCAAAATATTGCATAATAACACCAATTATATAAATGTTAAAGAAAAACATATAAGTAGAAAGTAAAGATTAAACACTGCTTCTCCGAGATTGAAACCACCGCCATGTGCGACTGATGAAATATTCCGGTCGCTCTGAATCAACTTTTTTGCTTGGAGATGGTCGATTCGTAAGCGCACCGGCTTATTGCCTCATCGCAACATGGGCTCGTGTTCAATCCGGAGAAGGCAGTTAATTCTTTACCTATCCTATTATATGTTCTTTCTTATAATATTATATATACTATATTAATATACGCTATAACTTATTATATATTATAATAATATATATTTCTTATATATTATTTTATATATATAGTATTATATAAATTTTTCTACCATTAGACTGGAAGAGTTGTTTTAAAAACTTCGACCATTAAGTAAATTCCAAAAGATTTGAAATTGCGATGTTTTTCGATTTGTTTCGAGGAAGATAAAAGGACAAAAAAGGACAAAAAAGGACGTAAAGGACAAGTATATCGTTCAAAGAAGACAAGAAGGACAAAAAAAGGGACAAATATATCGTCCGAGTTATTCTATTAAGGAGGTCTTTAGTTTTCGACCGAGGATGGGACAATGAAGAAACGTTTCAGTCTTTTACAATGAAAATGAAAGATTATTGGAATCACTTTTAAAAGAACTCTGAATTATTGATCGTATTATTTAATTTATGTTCATATTTTGTTTATTTTAATTAATATTTTGTTTGTTGATTTGTATATTATTTTAATTTGTTTTTTTATTATTTGTTTTGTTTATTTATTAATTTGATTATTTATTTGTTTATTTTAATTAATAATTTGTTTGTTTGTCTATTATTTTAATTAATAATTCTGTTTATTCGTTTGTTTATTTTAATTAATAATTTGTTTGTTCATTTATCTATTATTTTAATTAATATTCTGATTATTTGTTTGTTTATTTTAATTAAAAATTTGTTTGTTCATTTGTCTATTATTTTAATTAATATTCTGTTTATTTGTTTATTTTAAATATTTATTTGTTAATTTATTTATTTTAGTTATTGATCCATTGGTTTACTTTTTTAGACCGTTTTCTTGTCCTTGTAACGAAATCCATTTTTTATTATATAAAAAGTTCGAACCTCAAGGGCACAAGGGCACAAGGGCACTGCCCTATTCGAAAAGTGAAACTTTCTATAAAGTTTCTTCCTAAAGAATACCCATGAAGGATCGAAACATCGCCTTCAAACATGCCAGTCAGTCACTTTACCGTTATGCCAGGTTCATTTTTTATCATTGGTTAAAAAAATGCTGGTTTAAAAATTTGAACGAGAAGGTTGCAGGATGCTTGTCGTTTTCAGGATGACAGAGACATCCTTCAGGATAGTCAGGGACTAACTTAAATTATAAAACTTTTATATTATTTTCTGTCTTTAGGAGTCTACACACATTCGGTATTCGTTGACCTTTTCACCGAAATTTTTAAGATATATCATCCTTTGATGTCTCAGGTATAGTTTGATTTAGGTTTGGTACTTTTCGCATAGGGTCACTGTCTACATCAACTCGAATCAGTTGCAAAATAAATTTTTAGAGAGGTACTTTATAGTAAAAATGTCGTCTTCACACAATAAAATACTGTTAGAATTTACTAAAAACTCAGCCGACATAAAAAGAAGTTTGGTTGTTTGTCAAATTTTGTTAGGTAATACGTCTTTATCTGCAAAACTCCAACTGTGACATCAAAAACTAACAAATTGTCTATGCACAAAAAACAATCCGGGAATAAGTAACCAGTCTGTAATAAAATAAGTTATAAGAGTGCGAGTTTTTATCTCAATTTTTCAAGCCGTGACTCTATTTGAGTCGTTACATAAAAAGTAATATAGTTCTCAAGATTGTTGGATGAAGTGTCATCGGACTACTAGGTCCAAAAAAAAAAAAAGTTTTTTGAAAAATGAAAGAGAGTCTGAAAAGAATTGACCCTACAGAACACAGAAATAAACCAACCGGCAACTAACAACGTTATATTGTTTTAGGGCAAAAAATATCACAGTTTGCTGTTTTATTTTGATATGTATTATTATAAATTTCGTGCTAAAATGCCGAATTTTTATTTGTCTCAATTTTTTTAGAGGGGCCGGTTTTTGAGTTTTTATTAGGTTCATCTGTCACTAACATTCTATATTAAGATATTGTAGAAAACTGTTGCCCTTTTTCCTCCGCAAGGTAAAAAGTTGTAACAAGAGTCACATACGCTTGATCGCTGATATTTCCTATTTTCATATTTTCATCAAATATATTTTGGAACTTCCCATATTTTTAGGTTTGTACTTGACAGGATAAATAGCTATCACTGTCTGGTGACATACTATGTAGTTTACAATAAATTTTTTAGGAGGTACTTTTATTTTGTGTCTTACAAAAAACCGCTCAAGAATCATGACATAACATATTTCTCTTCTGGATAGTTTACTATCTTATAACATTCTGTTATCAAATTAAAAATTGTTGCCTCACTATACACTAAAGGAAAAAAAGGTTAAAATGGCGTTATTACATATCATTTTAGGACCTACTTTGGGCCACACAAAAAAGGTAGGATATGCTTAGATATGTTGAGATATAATAACTTCAATAGGTCACTCTTGGTCGGTAACATTCTTACTTAATTTAAAAACACTGTTTGCTCAATATGGGCAATCAGTGATAAAGTTTACAAGAGTCATAGAGCGGGTGACTGCCTATTTCCTTATCTTTCAATTATTTTCATTCAATCTTTTGATGAGAAATGAAAATTTTCGGTACTTTTCAGTAGTCACGTGAGTCTTACATCATGCAGTTATGAAATAAATTTTAGGACAGTTGTACTTATGTGCTCTTATAAAAAAAACTGTAAAATTAAAAAATCACCGTTGTTTTTCTTCTGTAGGTTACTATTTTATCAGCGCTGAGTGGATGCAAATTGATATATATTAATTGCAATTTTCCAAACAAGTAAAAGAATTAAAAGGTTTTACATGATAATAATTTTCAGGAACCTAATTGTGAGTCGCGTACAAAAAAAGGTGAAGTTGGTTATTGATTACCTTTGAATATTTTGGATCTCTTCAACTAGGTTACTGTTCCGTATTTTCACTAATTTCAAATTTAAAAACTCTTTGCTACCTCAGTTGATTGAAATGTTATCAAGAGTCACAACCGTTTTATGCTCATATTCCAATTTTTCATATTTTCGAATTCTAAATATTTTGACCTTTTGCACATATTTTAGGTTGTACCTTTTCCAGAGGTCAGCTGCCTACATCATGTAGTTTTACATAAATTCCTCTAGAGTACTCGATAAGGTCTTATACAACAAGAAAACGTAGATATACACGACGATGTTGTTTCTCCTTTTGGTAGGTTTAGCTATCGTATTACATTCTGTGATCAAACTAAAATATTGCTGCCCCTCAGGTAACAAGTTAAAAGCGGTTTACTCATTTTCCCACGGAACCTACTTTGAGTCGTCACACAAAAACGGGTAATATATTCTGTATGTTGGATCTCTTTTATAGGTCACTGAGTCGTACATTCTATATTAAACTTTAAAAACTGTTGCCCCCCAGGTAAAGTGTTACAAGAGTCACAACGTTGATGCTTAATTATTGCTCCAATTTTCATATTTTCATTCAATATTTTGACCGCCATAATTTAGGTTTCGGTACTTTCAGTAACCTCAACAATCGTTCTTAACTCCATTCGTCCTTTGACAACATAATTAATAGGAGCTCAACTCTGGTCTACAACAAAACTATCTCACAAATAACAATTAAAGGACACGTTTTTCTCTCTATGCTGTAGGTTACTAATCTTAACATTATTTGTATAACATTAAAAAATTGGTGGTTGCCCCCCTCAAAGCGTAAAAAGTCTATAAAAAAGGGTTTTACTAATTGTGCTCTAGCCACCTTACTTTTGGGTCTACAAAAAAGGTAGGATATGCATGATATTGTGGATATCTTCCAATAGGTCAACTGTCCGTTACATTCTACTATTAAATTTAAAAACTGTTGCACTCTTCATTAAAATAGTACAAGAGTCTACAACGTTGAATGCTATTATTTCCAATTTCATATTCTTCATTCAATATATTTTGACCCATATTTTAAGATTCTTTCTTTTTTCAGTAAGGTCACTGTCTTATATCATGTGTAAGTTTGACATAAAATATATTTAGGTACGTAACTACTGTGCCTTACAAAAAAAACGTATAATATAAAGACATGTTGTTTCTCTCCTTTATGATACTATCTTATTTCCTGTTATCAAATTAAAATTGTTGCCTCTCAGGTAAAGTATAGTTAAAAGGGTTTACTAAGATTTTCAGGACCAACTTTGGAGTCCGTAACAAAAAATGTATTAAATACTGATATTTTGGATCTCTTCAAATAGGTCACTGTCGTCCATTCTATGTTAAATTTAAAGACTGTTGCCAACCACAATGTAGAAAGTTACAAGAGTCACAACGTTGATGCTATATTTCAATTTCAAATATTTTTCATTCAAAATATTCTCCCCCCTCTTAGTTGGTACTTTTCAGTAGGTACTGTCTTACATCATGTAGTTGAACATAAATTTTAGGACGTACTATGGGCTACAAAAAACGTAGAATATAAGACATGTTTTTCTCTTCCTTATGTTACTCTCTTACAATCTGTGATCAAATTAAATAATGTTGCCCCTCAGGTAAAAAGTTAAAAGTTTTACTTAAATTTCAGGACCACTTTGAGTCGTTACAAAAAAATAAGGTAATAAAACTACTGATATGTTGTATCTCGTTCAATAGGTCACGTCGTACTTTCCACTATTAAATTTAAAAAACCGAATCTTCGTGCCTCCTAAACCCAGTTAAAAAGTTACGAGTAGCTCCACAACGATTGTTACGTATGATTTCAAAGGATTCTGCGATTGAGTTGTCGATAGTTGTCCAAATACTTTTGGGCGGGCACAGAAATTTTTACGATTGTCAATTCAAATGCATGCCCGCGAAGCCCTTTCGGCATTTTGAGCATCAGCGAGATTTTTAGGAGTACTCTCCATGCGGTCCCCTTAGTCAAAAAAAACCGTAGAACAATAAATACAGACATGTGTTTCTCTTTGTAGGTTACTAACCTACATTCCTGTGATTCAAACTACAGAAATTGTGGCTGAGCCCCTGCCATTGAAGTAAAAAGTTAAAAGAGGTGTTACGTCATTTTCAGCGACGCTTACTTTGATTCGATCAACAAGAAAAGGGTAATATATTTTCTGATATGTGGATCTCTTCAATATAGGTCAGCTCTGTCATACATTCTATCATTACAACTTAATAAAACTGTTGCCTAAGAACCCGGAGATTATACCACCAATGCACCACGCAGTAAGAGAAGATATATACCTAAGAAGAGCAACGTGGTTGATGCTATATCCAATTTATCATATTTTCATTCAATACAAGTGGGTTTTCGACCGCATCGATTTTCAGGTATGGATATACTTTGCGAAGTCAGGTCACCTGCTCTAATACGATTCATGTACAAGATTTGAACGAGTGAAAATTGTTAGATAGGAGTACTAAGGTCGGTTACAAAAAAACCAGCTAGAATATTACTAGACATGCCTTGTCTTTCTCTTATTGTAGGTTCCAACTGAAGCCCTTTACATTTTAATGTGATTCAATACAACGGGAAAAATAGTGTTGCCCACTCTATAAGAAGTAAATAAGTTAAGGGTATGAGTTTAAAACGCGCATAGTGTATAACAGGAAACTCCCATGCAAATGAGCTACTTAGGAGAGGTCAGTAGGGGATACCACAAAAAGAGGGGTAATATAGTTGAGTGAATATGCGTTGGAACTCACTACAATAGGTCAACTTTCATTACATTTATCTTTTAATTTTAAAAAATTATATTTTATTCTTGGAATAAGGAATCTGCAATAGATTGGACTTAAAAATTAAATCCATACTTAGCAGTTGGAACAAATATGTAATTAAACAATTTCAATTTTTCATCAAATATATTAATGTGAGGACTCGCATAATTTAGGTTATAAACTATTAAGACAAGTAGGATCACTGTCCCGCTAGGATCATCATTCCTTTTTTTCTTAAGAATTGGTAGTCTTCCTGGTTGATTGACTGGCATTGTCTTACATTGGAATATAAAATTTTCCGGTAGTCCATTCATATATTATTTTTTTACGGTAGGTTGAAGAATCTCATTCCGATGTCTTTGTGTCGTCAAAGCGTCATGTTCGATAATATCGGAACACCCCATGATAAACCGTGTAAAACCAAAGAGTTTATACATCAATTTTTCAGGACCATTTGAAGTCGATCAATAAAGATACTAAGTATTGGTATGCCTGGGATCTCTTTCAACAAGTCACTTGTCGTACATGTCTAATTGTTAATATTTAAAGCTGTTGCCCCCGCCACGAAATGCACTAGCAAATGCTAACCATACCTAGATACTTCTGGGGTCCGTATGGATGCAGAAGCCCACTAGCAATTGGTTCATTGCTATCCATGTTCTACTGGGGCTTGTAAGTCAAGAGCAAAAACCCAATATATCAGAGGAAAAAAAATTATAAAGAGTCAAAACGTTGATGCTAAATTCCTTCTAGAAATTTCCATTCCTTATGACACAGTAGAAAGATGAAGGTATTGATTTCCAGTTTCGCCGTTGCATATTCTGGTAAGTTTTTAATAAATTTTAGACGTACAAGAGGTCTAACAAAGAATACGTCACACAATGAAAAGACAGTAGTTTTCTCTTCTGTACAGGTTACTACCTTCTTACACCGCTGTGGGTCAGGAATTAATTAATGAATTAGTTGTCCTTATCACACCTCTAAAGGTAAATAAAAGGTTAATACGAAGTTTACCTATTTTTTGAGAAACAATAATAAAATTTGATGATAATATTCTATATATCCGAATAAATATACTGATATTATTGGATCTCACTTTCATATATGGATTATTCCCAATGCACTTTAAAACTATTAAATTAAAAACTATTTGAGCCTACTACATAAAAATAAAAGGACCAACGTTGATGGCATATATTCCAAATTTTCTATTAAATTTTCATTTCAAAATGATTTGTGACACCATTATATTTTAGGTTCTTACTTTTCATAGGTCACGTGTCTTACATCAATGTAGTTGTGACATAAATTTTAGTGACGTATCTAGGGTCTTACAAAATAAAAACGTAGAATATAAATGACATGTTTGATTTTTTTTAACTATATGTTAACTTCTTTACTATTTACATTCTGTGGTCAAATTTAAAATTATATTTTTTGCCACTCAGGTAAATAGTTAAAAGGGTTTTTACTACAATTTCAGGACCGTATTTGATCCTTTAAAAAGAAGGTAACAAATACTGATAATGTGGAATCTTTCAATAGGTCATCTATCCGTTACAATTCTTATGTAAATTAATAGATTGTTTGTATAAACCCCAGTAGAAAAAAGTTACAAGAGTCACAACGTATAGAATATATATAATATTCCAATTTTCATATTTTCCTATTCAAAATATTTTTGATCCATAATCAACCTGAAGCAGCAGTTTCAGTAGGTCACTGTTCATTCATTAAATTGTAGTTTGACATCAAAATTAATTATTAAGAAATTCTTAAATTCGAAAGAAATTCTTATAAACTTAAGTACTGTTGTTCCTTCTTCTGTAGGTTCCTAATTCTTACATTATTATGGTAATACAAATTAAAAAATTGTCATGCTACTCAGGTAAAAAGTAAAAGGGTTTACTTATTTTTCAGGACCTACACTTTGGGTCAATTAATAAAAAAAGGTTTTTTTTTAGGATATTGCTGAATTGTTGAGATTATCTTCATTAAAGAAAGGGGTTCACCCAAACCTTTGATTTTTCCCAGTTAGCATTCTATATTATTAAATTTAAAAAACTGTATGCCCCTCAGTTAAAAAGTTACAAGAGCACATACGTTGTTTTATGCTATTAAATATACTCCTTCATTTCATATTTTGCATTTCAAATATTTGACCTCATATTAAACCTTTCTGGTAAAGTAGAATCACTGTCCTTACATCATGACAGTTTGAAATAAATTTTAGGTCGTACTATGGGTCTTAAAAAAAAGACGTAGAATATATATAAGACATGTGTTTCTTCACTTCTGTAGGTTACTATTTCACACCCTGTGGTCAAATTAAAGATGTTGCCCCCTTAGGTAAAACTTTAAAAGGTTTTACTTAATTTTCAGGACCTTAATTGAGTCGTACAAAAAAGTAAAAATATACTGACTATGTGGATAATCTCTTCAAAAATAGGTTATCACTGTCGTACTTTCACTATTAAATTTTAAAAACTGTTTGCCCTCAGTTAAAAAGTACAATGGAGTCACAACGTGATTGCTGTTATTAAAATTTTTCAATATTTATTCATTTAAATATTTTGACCCATATTAGGTTGGTACTTTTCAGTAGGTCACTGAGTCCTTACATCATGGTAGATTTGGCATAAATTTTAGGAAGGTAACGTATGGTCTAAACAAAAAAAACGTCAGATAAATACAGCATGTTTATTTCTCTGTTGTAGGTTACTAACCTACATTCTGTGATCAATAAAGCTAAAAAATTGTTGCCTCTGAATAATAAAAAGGTTAAAAGGGATTTATAGCGCCGTATGAGATAACTACTTTGAGTCGTAGAAAAAGGTAATATATTCTGATGTTTTACATCTCTTCAATAGGTCACTGTCATACATTCCTATATTTAAAAATTTAAAAACTGTTAGTTAATCCCAGGTAAAAAGTTTACAAGAGTCACAACGTTTTGACCTATATTTAGGAATTTTCATATTTCCATTCAAATATTTTGACCCATATTTAGGTTCTTAGTTTTCAGTAGGTTCACCTGTCTTACATCATGTAAGTTTGACATAAATTTTTAGGACGTACTATGGTCTTAAAAAAAAAAAACGTAGAATATAGTAAGACATGTTTTGTTTCTCTCTGTAGGTTTACTTAATCTACATTATGTGTGTCAAATTAAAAATTGTTGCCCCTACAGTAAAAAGTAAAAAGGGTTTACGTCATTTTCTATGGACCTACTTTGGGTCATAACAAAAAAGAGGTAGATAATGCCTGATCATGTTTGGATATCTTCGAATAGGTCACTTGTCGTTACAATCTGTATTTTTAAATTTAAAAACTGTTGCCATCCTCAGTTAAAAAGTTACCAAGAGTCACAACGTTTTGCTTATATCCTATTTTTCATAATTTCAATTCAAATATTATTGAACCCAGATTTAGGTTGGTACTTTTCAGTAGGTCACTGTCTTGAATCATAAATCTTTTTGAAATAATATTTTAGACGCTTACTTCTCTACTCACAAAAAACGTAAAATTATAAAAGACAATTTGTTTTCCTTCTGTAGGATTACTATTTTTAACACACCTGTGGTAAATTAAAGCATTGTTTTGCCACCTCAGGTAAAAAGCTTTAAAAGGTTTTACAATAATTTTCAGGACCGTAATTTGAGTCGTACAAAAAAGGTAAAATATACTTGATATATTTGATCTCTTCAATAGGTCACTGTCGTACTTTCCCAAATATTAAAATTTAACAACTTTTTGCCCCTTCAGTTTAAAAATTTACGCGAAGTCACACACGTTGATTGCATATTCCATTTTCATATTTTCTATTCAAATAATTGTTGACCCATATTTAAGGTTTGGTACTGTTTTCATAGGTATCACTGGTCTTATCATATGTAGTTTGAACAAATAAATTTTTGGAGGTACTATGGTCTTACAAAACACGTAGGAATATTCATGACATGTTGTTTCTCTAATCTGTAGGTTAACACCTTACATTCTGTGATCAAACTAAAAATTGTTGCCCCTGTCTTACATTCTGTGTAAAAGGGTTTACTCAATTTTTCAGGACCTATCTTGAGTCGTACATAAAAAAAGGTAATATATTCTGATATGCTTTGGATCTTCTTTGCAATAGGTAAACTGTCATAACATTCTAGTATTAAATTTTAAAAACTGTTGCCCCAAGTAAAAATAGTTACCTTAGAGTCATACAATGCGTTGATCGCTATATCCAATTTTCACATATTTTCATTCAAGTATATTGACCCATATTCTAGGTTCTTACCTTTTCATAAGGTGATCACTGTCTTACATCAATTGAGTAGTTTGAAACATAAATTTAGTCGTAACTATGGGGTCTTAGAAAAAAAACGTAGAATACTAAGACATGTTGTTTCTTCTTCTGTAGGTTACTCTGTTACATTCTGTGGTCAAATTAAAAAATTTTTATTTTTTGTTGTTTTGTTAAAAAGAAAGTTTAAAAGTTTTTACTTAATTTTCAGGACCAATACTTTGAGTTCGTATACAAAAAAGGTAATTAAATACTGATATGGTTTTAATATTTGCATTTTAACATCATCAACTATGACACTTTCACTAATTATATTTAATAAAGTTGAATAAATATTATATACAAATTTAGTTACGACGAGTCACAACGTTGTAAACTATATCAATTTTCCATTATTTTCATCTCAAATATTTTGACCCTATTTACCGGTTGGTACTCTATTTCTATACAACTCATCATGTATTTGACTTAAATTTTAGGAGGTACTATATGTGGGTCTTACAATAAAACGTAGAATATAATGACAGAACATGTTTGTGTTTTCCCTTATTGGGTATAAGGTTACCTATTTACCGTTGGAAAATTACATCTGTATCAAAACTAAAAATTGTGCCAGCACTACGAGGTAAAAAAGTTAAAGGAGTTTTACTCAATTGTCAGGACCTACTTTGAGTCGTAAAAAAATATAGTATATTTTCTTGTAAAACTGTAGTTTCCAGCTACTTGTGTTAATCTAATTAAAAGACTTAAAAGAACTGTTGCTCGAAATTTCACCAGGTAAAAAGTTACAAGAGTCACAACGTTGATTGCTATATTCCAATTTTCATATTTTCATTCAAATATTTTGACCCATATTTAGTTGGTACTTTTCAGTTAGGTCACTTCCTTACATCATGTAGTTTGACATAAATTTTAAGGACTAGGACTATGGGTCTTACAAAAAAACGTTAGATAGTACAGACAATGTGTTTCTCTTTTTGTAAGGTTACTACTACATTTTGTGATCAAACTTAAAATTGTTGCCCTTTATTCAGGTAAAATAGATTTAAAAGGGTTTTAACCTTCATTTCAGGACTACTTTTTTTTGGAGGGGAGGTAACAAGAATAAGGTAAATATATTTTTATGATAATGTATGGTGCTCTTCAATGAGGCTTCACTGTCAATACCATTTCTATATTTATTAAATTTAAACTGTTCTCCCGTAAGGAGTAAAAAGTTACAAGAGTCCAACGTTGATATCTTATATTCCAATTTTCATATTTTCAGTTCAAAATATTTTCCCCATATTTAGGTTGGTACTTTTTCAGTAGGTCACTGTCCTACATCATGTAGTTTTACATAAATTTTAGGAGGTACTATGGGGTCTTACAAATAAAACGTAGAATATAACAGACATGTTTGTGTTCTTGATATTTTGTAAGATTGACTATCCATTACACAATTCTGTGATTCGAGACACTAATAATTATTGCCCCTCAGGATAAAAGTTAAACAGGGTTTTTTACCTCAATTTTCTAAGGACCAATTTGATTGTCGTACAAAAAAGGTAACTAAATACTGATATGTTGGAATCTCTATCACATAAGTCAGCTTGTCAGTGACATTCTATGTTAATTTATTCTAAAGACTGTTCCAAGTGAGAATGATTACCCTTCAGGAAAAAGTTCCACGAGTCACAGACGTTGAGCCTCAGCAATTCCAATTTTCATATTTTCATTTCAAATATTTGTTTATTTAGGTTGGTACTTGTCAGTAGGTCCTGTCTTAACATCATGTAGCTTTGAAATAAAATTTAGACGTACTATGGTCTTCAAAGAAACGTAAAATGAAAAGACCATGTAGTTTCTCTTCTGTAGGTTTCATATTACACCCTGTGGTCAAATTAAGATTGTTGCTGTCCTCCAGGTAAAAAGTTTTAAAAGGTTTTTAGTTTTACTTTCAGGACCTAATTTGAGTCGTACAAAAAAGGTAATATACTACTGATATTGTTGGATCTCTTGCAATAGGTGTAACTCGTCGTACTTTCACTTTAAAGATTTAAAAAACTATTTCTGCCGCTCCCCATGGTGAAAGTTTTACAAGAGTCACACGTTGTATTGCTAATAATTTCCAATTTAATTTCATATTTTCATGTCAATATTTTAAAACCCATATTTTTTATGGTTCTTACTTTTTTAGTAAAGGTCATCTGTTTCCTTACATTCATTGTCGTTTGACAAAATTTTAGGAACGTACTATGGTCTGACATTTGAATATATAATATCGTTGAATATTAAAAGACATGTTTGTTTCTCTTCTTATGTATATCTTTTTTTTTCTCTTATCATTCTGTGTGGTTCAATTAAAAAATCTTGTTGCCTTCCTCTATGGTATATAATTAAATATGGTTTACTTCAATTTTCTAGGACCTATTTGAGCTTATCAAAAAAAGTGAACAAATACATGAATATTTTGGATCTCTTTCAATAGGTCACTATCGTAGATTCTATATTTGATCAATTTAAAGATTGTTGCCTCTCACATGGATAAAAAGTTACAAGAGTCACTAAGTTGTTGTTGATGATATTTTCCAATTTTGTTAATTCCTATCTCGAACCTCTTAAACCATATATGCTTATCCCAATCATTTTGTTCCATCTTCCCTAATCTTACACTAATTACGTTTTTGACATAAAGTTTAGTGACGTTACTTTTATGGGTCTTAACCTTTAAAAATAAAAGTAAATATAAAAATTTATTTAGGTTCCTTCTCTTGTTAGGAACTTACTCTTCTTACATTTTTTGGTCAAATTAAAAATTGTTGCCCCTTCAGGTAAGAAAGTAAAAGGGTTTTACTCTATATTTTTTCAGTACCTATCTTTTTGGGGTCCATACATATATAAAGTGTAGATTATGTGATAATGTTGGATATCTTCATAGGTCATGTCGTACTATTCTATATTAAATTTTAAAAAACTTACTTTGCATTTTTCTCAGTTACATTAATTTACAAGTCCTCACAATGTTGTACTATACCTACTTACAGATCTTCATTCACAAATATTTTTAAATAATGCAGTGGATATTTTTACCCCATAAACTGTCAAGCTATAAAAAGATATTAAGTTGTAATTATAAATTTTTATGTGTCACGAGGTGGGTTCTTGACATGAAAAATAAAAACGTAAAATATATATATATATATTGTTTTTTTCTCTTCTGTATGTTACATTGTTATTACTAGCATCCTGGTGGTCAAATTAAAGTATGTGCCTCCTTAGGTATATAACTTTAATATAGTTTATTTAAGTAAATTTCATGACCTAATTTGAGTCGTACAAATTAAAGTGTTATATATATATTTACTTGATATTTAAAGCCCTTGGAATATTTCCTTTGTGGTTACTTTCACTATTTACATTTAAAAATAGACTTTTGTCACTCTGTTTGACATTTGCAAGAGTCACAACGTTGATGGCTTGTATGTTAAAATTTTCTATATTTTCTTTTAAATATTTTTGACCCATTACTATAGTGTTGGGTTTACTTTTCTAGTAGGTTTCACTGTCCTTACATCAAGTAGTTTTTTTGACCATTCTATTTTTAGGAGGTACTAGGGTCTTACAAAAAAACGTATTATATATTACAGACATTTTGTTTCTCTTTTGTAGGTTACTACCTTACATTCTGCAAGGATTTCAAACTAAAAATTGTTGCCTTTTTTTTCTCATCAGGTAATTTATTAAGTTTAAAAAGGTGTTTAACTTCAATTTTTTTCAGGACCTTCTTTGGGATGTCGTTACAAAAAATGGTAATATAATTCTTGAATATTGTTGCATCTCTTTCAAATATGGTCATGTCATACTTATTCTGTATTAAATTTATAAAAATCTGTTTGCCTTCCCAGGTAAATAAGTTACATAGATTCACAAAGTTGATTGCTATTATTTTTATTTATCCAATTTCTCATTTCTATTCATATATTTTGACCCATTTATTAGTGGTTTTGGGTTACTTTTTCAGAAGGTCACTGTTTACTATTCTGTAGTTTGGAAATAAATCTTTGTGTAAAATAATTGAGGGAGTCTTAAAATAAATACCGTCTAAAATAAAAAAGACATTGTATAACCTAACAAAATATGTCTATTAAGACCGTCTATGGTTCAAAATAATAAAGACAATGTGCCTCTCTTCTAGTGTAAAAAGTTTAAAAATTTAGGTTTTTAGTCTTAATTTTCAAGGATACCTAATTAAGTCTTACAAAATATAAGGTAATTTTATTATTATACTGAATATAATAAA
This sequence comes from Trachelipus rathkii, assembly GCA_015478945.1. Taxonomy (NCBI): domain Eukaryota; kingdom Metazoa; phylum Arthropoda; class Malacostraca; order Isopoda; family Trachelipodidae; genus Trachelipus; species Trachelipus rathkii. Next base: position 20,864 of record JABUQX010027901.1, read on the forward strand.
CGGTTAATTATCTAATAGGTTACTTTGTTCGTACTTCACTTTTATTTAATATTTTAAATAAAATTTTTTGCTTTTTTTTTCCTTATATTTAATAATAAGTGTTTCAAAGTGATTATATTTATGCTACATATTTCCAATTCTTCATATTTTCATGCAAATATTTGATCGCGCATATCTTTATGGTTTGGTACTTTTTTTTCTGTATGGTCACTTGTCCTTTACATCATTGTAAAGTTTGACTTATATATTTTTTAGGAGGGTACTTATGGATGCTTAATAAAAATAAAGATGTAGATTATATAAAAAAAAAGTTTTTTCTTCTTTCTGTAATTAGTTTACAATTATTACATTTATTTGGTTTCATTATTATAATAATTGTTGCCCTTTTCATGTAAATAAGTAAAAGGGTTTAACTTCTAAATTTTCAGGACCAACTTTGGGTCATACAAAAAGGTTGAACATATTGCTGCATTATGTTGGATTCTTTCATTAGGTCATTTGTTTCCGTATCTATTCTATTATTAAATTTTAATAAACGTTGCTTTTTTTCTCAGTTTAAAAAGAGTTACAAAAGTCCAACCGTTTTGTGTTCTAATATTTTCCTATTTTTCATATTTTCATTAAGATATTTTGATCGTATATAGTTTGGTACTTTGTCCAGTATGGTTCAATCTTGTCCTTACATCAAATGCAGTTGAAATAAATATTTAGAACGTATCTATGGCTCTTACTATAAAAACGTAAAATTATAGAGTTTAGGCTTTATACTGTCAATTGGTTACTTATTTTACACCCTGTGTTCCATATATATATTTTTTAGATTGTTTGCCTTTTTTTTTTTCCTCAAGGTTATTATTACTTTAAATAATGTTTTAACTTAATTTTCCAGTTGCCTTAATTTTTGAGTCGTACAATAAAAGGTAATATATATTATTGAATGTTTTGGACTCTTCTCAATAGGTTTCCACTTGTCTGTATGCTTTCACTAATTAATATTTTAAAATTAACTGTTTGCCTTTTTTTTTTTTCCTCAGTAATAAATGTTACGTAGAGTCCACAACTTGGATGTCTAGTATTCCATTATTATATTATGTTTCATTCATATGATATTTTTGATCCCTATTTTTAGTTGTTGGTAACTTTTTCGTGTGTTCCATCTGTCTTGATCAATCATGTTAGTTGACATAAATTTTTTATGGAGTACTATGGGCTTTACAAAAAAACGTAGAATATTACAGACAGTTGGCTTTCTCTTCGTCAGGTTTACTATCCATACATTCTGTGATCTTTAATATCTAAAAATTGTGTTGCTTTTTTTCTCTTCAAGGTATAATTAAGTTTTAAGGGTTTTACTTTCAATTTCGGACTACTTTTGAGTCGTACAAAAAAGTAATATAGTTTTGAAAATATTGTTTGGATCTCCTCTTCAATATGGTCACTGTGTATATTTTTCCATTGTAAATCTGTTAAAATATCTGTTTGTCTGTTTTTTTTCGCTCCATGGTAAAAAGTTACTATTTAGATGTTCATAACCTGTTATGCTTCTAACTTCCAAATTTTTTTCACGTATTTCATTTCAATATATTTTTTGACCCATATTTTAGGTTGTTTTTGGTACTTTTCTATGTACGCTCACTCCTTATTCACATTGGGTATAAAATTTTTTAGGAGGTTAAGAAAAGTAGAAAATTAAAAATATATAACACGTATGAATATACAGACATTGTTGTTTCTCTTCTGTATCCTTACGATTTTTACATTCTGTTTTCAATTTTATAATAAAATTTGTTTGTCTCTTTCGCTTTCATGTGTTTGAGTGCCTTGTTTTGTGTTACTTCTAATTTTTTCATGTTATTGTTAGTCAGGGGTGGGTACCATATGGGAGATTCGTAATTTAGTGTTGTCTGTATTGTATGGATATTTTTCCATATAGGTTCACTGTCGTTATCTATTCTTATATATACTTTAAAATTTTTTTGCCTTCCTCAGTAATATAAGTTACAATGAGTCTATATTACAGTTTGTTTTGTCTATGATCTTCCTTATTTTTCTATATTTTTCTATTTCATATACTGTGAATAATAAATTGCCTTGTTCATGTTTTTCATATATTCACTGGTCTTACATCATTGCATTTTTTTGAAAAATTAAAATTTTATGGATCGGTATCTTTGGCTCTTACATAAATATAATCTGTTAAATATTAAAGACATTGTTGTTTTCTCTTCTGTAGGTTACTATTTTCCACCCTGTGGTCAAATTAAGGAATTTTGGTAACTAGTGGTTTAAAAATTTTAATAATAGGGTTTACCTCTAATTTTCAGGACTACTTTTGATTCTACTATAAAAAAGGTTTAATTTTATTTATTACTGATATTTTGATTTTTTTCATATGAGGTCACTTGTCCGTATCATTCTAGAAGTCTTACATATTTAAACCAAACTGTTGGCCCAGGAACAGGTAAAAAAGTTACAAGATGTCACAACGTTGATGCTATAGTCCAATTTTTATATTTTCATTTAAAATATTTTGACCCATATTAGGTTCTTTACTTTTCAAGTAGGTCACTCGGTCTTTACACACAAGTAGTTTAACAAGAATTTTAGGACGTATCTATTGGGTCTTTACAAAAAAAAACGTAGAATATACGACATGTTGTTTCCCTTCCTTATGTTAAACGTCTTAACATTGGTGTGGGCAAATTAGTGAAATGTTGACCTTTGTGTTGCCTCAAGTAAAAGAAGTTTAAAAGTTTTACTTCATGTTGAAAATGTCAAGCTTTGAGTATCAGTACTAAAAAAGTAATTAAATACTGATAATTGATTTTGGATCTTTCATAAGGTCACTGGTCGTACATTCTATTATTTACAATTTGAAAAACTTCTTGCCCCGTCAGTTAAAAAGTTACAAGACACACAACGTTGATCCTGTTAATTTCCTATTTTCATATTTTATTCAAATTTGACCCATATTTAGTTGGTACTTTTTCCCAGTAGGTTCCTGCGTCTTACAATCATTGCAGTTGAGAATAATAATTTTAGAACGTAGCTTATGCGGCTCTTACAATAAAACCGTAGATATAAAGACTGTAGTTTTCCTCTATCTGTAGGTATTATTTTACACCTTATGTGGTCAATTAAGATTGTTGCCTTACCTCAGGTAAAAATTAAATAGGTTTTACGTTAATTTTATAATCCCTAATTTGTGTCGTACAAAAAGGTAATAATACTATGATATGTTGGATTTTTTGCAATAGGTTAACGTCGTACTCTTTCACTATTAAAGTTTAACAAAATACTGTTTGCTTCTCAGTTTAAAAAGTACAAGAGGTCACAACGTTTTTATGCGTATATTCTCCAATTTCATATTTTCATCTCAAATATTTTGACCAATATTAGTGGTTGGTACTTTTTCTAGTAGATCACTTCCTACATCATGTTATTTTTGATATAAATTTTAAGGAGGTACAACTGGGTCTTCAAAATAAGAAGTAAGAATCGTACAGACATGGTTGTTCTCTTTTGTAAGGTTACTACCTTTACACTCTGTGATCAATGACTAAAAATTGGTTGCCCTCAGGTAAAAAGTTAAAAGGGTTTACTCAATTGTCAGGACCTACTTGTGATGTCGTAACAAAAAAAGGGTATTGGTTTCTCACACATAAGTTGATATATTGCAAGGGGAACTGTAGTAACCTTTGATATTTAAAATTTAAAGAAATACTTGTGGTGCCCCCCAAGTAAAAAGTTTCACTAAAAGAGTCACAACGTTGATTCTATATAGATTCCAATTTTCATATTTTCACTAAATATTCAAACCCATATGAACGATCGAGGGTTTCAGAATGCCCTCACTGTCATACACCATATAAGTTGACATAAATTTTAGGAACGTACTAATATGGGTATTACAAAAAAAACGTAGAATATAAAATGTTGTTTCTCTTCCTTAGGGTACTGCTTTACATTCTGTGATCAAATTAAAAATTGTTGCCCCTCAGGTAAAAAGTTAACAGGGTTTTACTTATTTTTCAGGACCTATTTTGATTCTTACAAAAAAGGTAACAGAATAATGTTATGTTGGGATCTACATCAATAGTCACTATCGTACATTCTAGTGTTAAAGTTTAAAGAATTGTTGCCTATTCCCTATGGAAAAAAGTTTACCAAGAGTCACAACGTTTGATATGCTTATATTCCAGTTTTTCATAATTTTCTTTCAATTATTTTGACCCATATTTTAGGTTGGTCTTTGTCAGTAGGTACTGTCTTACATCATGTAATTTTACATAAATTTTAGGACGACTATGGGTCTTACCAAAAAAAGTAATTTATAAAGAAATGTTTTTTTATGTTCTGTAGGTTACTATCTTACATAATGTTGGTAAAGATTAAAAATTTGGATGCCCCTCAGAGTAAATAAGTAAAAGGGTTAGCTCAATTTCAGGAACTACTGTTGGGTCGATAACAAAAAAGTAAGGATATTGCTGAATTATGTGTGAGATCTTCAAAAGGTTCACTGTCGTACAGTTCTATAATTAAATTTAAAAAACCTGTTGCCCCTCAGTTAAAAAGTTAACAGGTTTCACAACGTTGTTGCTATATTCCTATTTTCATTATTTTCATCATGATTTTTTATCACCATAATTAGGTTGGTACTTTTCAATGGGGTCTGTGTCTTACATCATGTAGTTTGACATAAATTTTGGAGGTACTATGGGTCTTACCAGAAAAAAAACGTGAGAATAGTACCAGACATGTTTGTCTTCTACATTTGTAAAGGTTACTACTTAACAGTTCTGTGATCAAACTAAAAATTGTTGCCCCTCAGGTAAAAAGTTTAAAAGGGTTTCTGCTATAAAATTCCAGATTCTATTTCGAGTCGTACAAAAAAGGTAATATATTCTGATATGTTGGACTCTCTTCAATAGGTCACTGTCATACATTCTATATTAAATTTAAAAAACTGTTGCCCCCCACAGGTAATAAGTTACAAAAGTCACAACGTTTATGCTATTTTCAGTATTTTCAATATTTTTCGATTCAGGATTTTTTGACCAATATTTAGGTTTGTACTTTTCAGTAGGTCCCTGTCTTACATCATGT
>JABUQX010027902.1:0-39850 GCA_015478945.1 Trachelipus rathkii
TATACAAGAAAATTTGTAAAATCTTTCAATTCAAATAAAGCATAGTCTAAAAGGAAACATATATATATATATATATATATATATACTCTTGATCTTCAATTTTTCAAATTCAGATAATATCGCAATTTTCAGGTAAGGTAAAATTCGGAAAAATATAAGATTTTTATTTCTTATATTTATGCTGATGATGCTTAGGTCTATGATGATCATGATGATTGTGCTTAGGAATAGTTCATTTCTTAAAATTAGGATCTAAAGTAGTTTGTGGAGTAATAGGTAATGTGCTTCTACACTGGTGTGAATTTACTTGTGGCTGAGATGGTATTACATATCGTTCAAATCTTGATAATAATTCTAAAGTATTTATATATCGATCTCTATATATTGGAGATGGTGTAAAAGAAAGAGTTTTCGGATCTACCTGTTAAGAACGAGGAATAGGATTTTGTACATCCATGATTTCAGTAACAGGAGATTTATGGCTACGAAGCTCAATTTTAGTTCCTTTTCTGGAGCTTTTGAAATGTTGATAATGTCTATAAGAATGACCTCTTGTTCTATCATCTATTTTCCTTGTAGGTGAATCTGGAGAAAAGTAGACGAAAACTTGTCACTGAGTGTTAGTTCGCGACGAGGTGAATTTGAACTAGGTCAAAAAGTTGTTACAATAGAATCTTCATCTCTTACAGGTGTTATATTAATTGGTTGTTGAACAGGTTTGGTAGGAATTGGTTGCTGAACGGAAACAGGAATTTGTTCATTTGGCAGAAATTTTCTGATTGAAATTTCTTTTAAAGAAGAACCAGGCTGAGGAGTTTCGAAAGAAGTTCTGAATTGGGCTCCCTCCTGCTTGAAGGAGAATCTTGAACTTTAGAATCATCAAAAGATCTTAAAAAGATGGTTGTGCATGAGGTTGAACTACAGGAGGTTCGGAAGATGATTTATGAATTAGAGGTAAAGGCTGTTATGGCATAGATACACTACTGGGAATATTTGAGGAAGGATGTGGGATCTATTGTTGTTGAGGCACATAAGGCACTGGTATATATGTAGGTATAAAAGATTGTACTAGTTAACACGATTGTTATATTTATGCTGCTTCACAGCAGACTAATTAAGAACTTCATATTGAAAATAATTAGGCTTGTAATGTGATGATCTATAAATAGAAGGAAGAAATAAAGATTTCTCTGTGGTACATGCATAGGAGGTTTGATGATCAATATGGGAGGAGAAATTTTAACTTGCGTTTTAGGTACTTGTAAAGAGGTTCGATCTAATCGTTGATGTGGGAGTGGAGTATACTGTAGATTCATGCAAGTCTTTAGAGAATTTTGTTCAGAACGGAGAACTGGATAGGTACAATTTTAAAGTTATCCATGTGTTGAATAGCTCCTCTAACGGTTCTAAGATATTTTAGCAAGAGTTTATGGAAAAGAAGAATATTTATAATAACAAACGATAAAAACAATTTCTTAGCCAGTTTTGGAGATTAGTGTGGCAGTATTATATACTGCATAAAGATTCATTGTCTTGGAAGTATGTTTTTATTATGTTGTACAATAACTTTTATTTCTTAAAATCATACAGATCAGATACGACAATATCAATTCATTTTAGCAGATCGAGATTAGTCAAAATGGGTCTTATTCCGTACATTATCCCATATGAGAGATCAGAAAGTATTCTTAGGTAAGAATCTTTTGATGTTATTGATATTAAAACTTAATACCTGTTATAATACCTCGTGAGAGCTTAGAACTTTACTTATTAAATATCTAGGACTCTAGTTGATCCAACTGTTTGAATGATTGTTCATTATATATTTCTAAGTAATAATGTTATTGTTTTTCTATAGATAAATCAATTTATTAAATTTTGTTTCATAATATTCATATATATAGAGAAAAGTAGTGGTGTTTTTCATCAATCAATTTAGTAGTTTTCCTAACTGCTAATTAGCACAATAAGTAATATTCAAACTTTTTTGACTGAAGGACAATTAATAAACATCAGTACAGACAGAAAATATTTCACTAAAAGCTTAAGTAGAAAATAAAATTTAAAATATCACTAATTTGTGCTTGAATCCATGCACAGACTTAGGATAGTTATTTCCAATCCATTCTTATACACTTATCAATATTCAACAAATACACTCAATCAATAAAGATCTATTTTCTTGGCAATATGAACTAAGCGAGAACTGGTATTTCCATTTAGTTGGTGTGGTTTTTGGAGAAACTTCTTTTAACTATAGGGCATATGCACTTGTCCTTTTAGGCGATTTAGCGAAAAACTTCCTAAACCACTTAAAACCGTGAATATATATTTACATCTTAATATCTTCCCAACAGCAAATTAAATAAATTAAATATACGCATTGCGCACAAATCAATGTAGTCAAAAACTGCAGATGGAATACTTTCTTACCTTACTTTTAGAACTGCTGTTAAGGCAAGGTAAATAAAAGTACTTACTCAGATAATTGAAATGAAAAACGTTTCCGATGAAATGAAGTTTTCTTTATCGCAAATGCGAAAAACAATAGTAGGGCCAAACAATCTTCCGAACGTTCAAGACTTAACGTCTGGAAAACCAAGGAATTTTTTATTATTAATTTCATTTTCATTTTGTATGTAATCGTAAAACACGTGATAACTGTGAATATTTGAATACGTCTCGATGTTCTCGCTAAGAAGAAATGCAAGATGATATATATGATGCAATGCAGCTAATTTCAGAACGAGATTTCCACCTAAAAATCACATTTGAAATGATTCATTAATTGTATTGTGATTGTTGCAGAAGATCCTGAAACTGGAAAAATATATGGTGGTGCTCAGTGATTTGCTATTTTTCATCATAACTGGCTCATCACTGCAGAAGTTCTACCATAATGCTTCCACGATTATTATTGGATTCATTATATATTTTAATTTAATGGCCTAAAAGATTATTCTTGACAAGCCTAGGAAATATGACCGCATCTATTAACCTGCGAAGAACTTCTCTATTTCTAGCAACCTTTATATTCCTTGTATGAACATTAAATTTATTTGTATTCATTGACCAACAATCAAACATCCACGTCAATTCACTGAATGTAATGTTTAACATAAATACCAACAAAAATATTTGGTAATATCATTATCAAATTCTCGCTAAAGCTTAGCTTCAGGACCCAAAATTAAAATTTAGGCCCATCAGCATCCTTCTATTGAAGGCGTATTTATGGATTTTCTCTTATTGCACATTAAGCGTAGATTAAATTATTGCGTTACCGAGTTAATAAATGAGTGAAGTCGCACTTTTATCCTATAATCATTAGTTTCCTATTATTAATAATGTGGAAACTATTAGAAAGGTAAATTCTCACTACGTCTACCTTACCTCGATTCGGAATCAGCTAAGGCTGTTATTTTACTTCAAGCTCTAACCTTTTCACTTTTATACTTACTATAACTAGTCTAAATATTCATGCATTTACCGCTTTAGACGCTGTCCACAAACTCAAATTAATTGAGCTAATATTGTTAAAATGCTTTTTATAAAACATATCAAATATATATTATTAATATAATATTATATTTTTTTTTTTTTGGTGAAATTTTTATTAGATTGTGAGCTGCACTTTCTCACACGTTAATTTTCTTTTCGGAATAGCAAACTCATTCAAAGCTGACTGATAGACTGGTGTGATGGTATATCGTGAAACATTGTAATAATTAGGGCGTATTCAATACAAGCATTATATATATAATAATTAATTTATATATATATAATAATAATCAGATAATAAATATTAATATATATTAAAAGCTTATAGAAATGAAAATGATATTAATAAAAGAGAATTAATAAATATTAAAGAAGAAGAAAGAGAGAGAGAAGAGAGAAGAGATAGAGAGAGAGAGAGAGAGCGAAGAGAGAGAGAAGAGGAGAAGAGAGAGAAGAAAGGAGAGAGTAGAGAGAGATAGATAGGAGAAGAGAGAAGAGAATGAGGAGAGAGAAGAGCTCAAAATTTATTTAAAAGAAAAAAAGAGAGAGGAAAAGAGAGTTATCGTGTTTGCATACATAACTCAAATTGAGATCGAAGAGAGGAGAGAGAGTAGAGAGAGAGAGAGAGACGAGAAAAAGTTGAGAGAGCAAGACAACAGAAATACGGAAGAAGAAGACAGAAATGAAAATAAATAGCAGAGAGTGAGAGAGAAAGAGGAGAGATAGAGAAGGAGAGGGGAAACAGAAGAAACAGAAAGAGATGAGAAGAGAGAGTAAGGGAGAGGTAGAGAGAAGAGAAGAGAGAGAAGAGAGAGCGAGAGAGAGAGAGAAGAGAGATGAGAGAGAGAAGAGAGAGAGAATGAGAGAGAAGTAGAATATAACCCAGAGAAGGAAAGAATTAGAAGGATAAAGGGGCGACCAAGGAGAAGATAAGTAAATTGAGAGAAGAATGAGAGAGAGAAGTAGAGAAGAAGAGAGAGATATGAAGAGAGAGAGAATAAGTAAGAATCATGAAAATAATAAAGAATGAATGACATAGAAGATAAATCCGAATAATATGCAAGTGAAATAAGAATAATAAGAAGATTAATAATAATATAAATGGATGAATAATAAAATATTAGAGACAAAGTAACTGAAGCAATAATGAAGAATCAAACATCAATAATAATAATGAAATAATGAAAGTAATAATATATAATGAATGAATAATTTTGAGAGTTAATGAAATAAATGAATAATGAGTAATAATAATAAGGAATAATAGAATGAATTAAGAGTGAAGAAAATAAAATAAGACAATAATAATAGATAAGAAGATAAAAGAGATGAAGAATGAAGGGTCAAGAAATAGAATAAAATAAATTACATAAATAATGAAATTATTAATAATAAAAATAATCAATAAGAATAATAAATGAATAAAGAAGAAGTAAAGAAATAGAAATCAAATAAATAATCAATTAATAATATGGAAGAGAGTAGAGAGTAGATGACTAAATAATGAAATAATGAAATGAACACGGCGGAATGAGAAAAGATAATTAATAAGAATAAGATAAAAAGAGAGAGAAATGAGAAAATAGATAAAATAGAACAAAATTAATTGAGAATGAAAAGAGAAGAGAATAGAGAAGAAGAGAACGAGAGAGAGAGAGAGAACAGAGAGAGAAAGTAGAGAGATAGTTGGTGGAAGAGAGAGATGAGAGAGAAAAGACAAGAGAAGAGAAATTTGAAGGAGAACGAGTGAGAACGAGTGAGAATGAATATCTTGCTTAAAACAAGGAGAATAGAAATCAAGATAAAGAGAAGAAGAAGAAGAGGGTATGAGAGATTGAAAATATATTACACTGTAGGAGCAAGTAAATGAAGAAGAGATAGATAGAGAACAATAAAAAAAAAAAGAAGAGAATGAGAAAGAGATAATGAGAAATACGGATTACTGTGGAAGAGGAGTAATTAGGTGGTGAATAAAATCGTAGATGTATAGATTAAATCGAGAAGAGGAAAAAAGGTAGAGCAGAGAGCAGAGTTTCAGACGAACGAGAGAGAGCAGAGAGAGAGAGGAGTATTTATGATAAGTCAAAATTGTTGTCTTGTTAATAATTTCATTGTCGCTGATTCATTACTCTAGCTTTGAAAAATTAATATATTCATTGGAGAATAAATTGTTTTAATTTCAGTACCGAATACTCTTTTTAACAGCGTAGTATTAACCGCTTGCTCATGTACAACCTTTTTTAAGAAAGTCCACATAGTTGGCTTACACGTTGGTTGCATAATTTTCATGGCTTAACCTTATTTAAACCTTTTAGAAAATAAAATGTTTTGATTAGTAGTATTGGTCATTGGCATGGAGAATTCGATCATCTGTCGGGCGTAAAAGGGTGATCGAAGAACAATAAATTTGCAGCAAACAAATTGTTTATTAGAAACCTGTTTATAAAAATAAAGATCTTAAATTAGAAGGCACTATTGAGTATTAAAATTTTATGCAAATATATATATCAGTGAAAAATTGGATAAAATAAACATCGCTGAAGGAGCTGGTAAGATAAGTCATACAAGACACAAAGAGTGATGTTGATTGGATGTATGAAATGGAGCTTGTCACTGTACAGCGATATGGTATTTGCATGAGGTATTGGCAGATGCGGAACTGAACGGGAAAGGTGGCACCGAGAGGGGTGACGACGAGAGGGGACATCGCTATTGCCATCTAAAGAGGATGTAGGTGCTGTGTTGAGTGAAGAATCTTTGCACAAATCACGTCGTTCGCTGGGATCATGGTGGAGTTTGATGGTGATGGTGAGTAGATATGTGGCACTTGGTAGAGTAGAAACAAGCGTGTAGTGTGATGAGCAGTAAGATGTAGAGAACAAGTTTGTTCGCTCATTCGTGTCACAAACTTGAAGTAAGAGGCGGAACATAAGGTGCGAGTTACAGATGATTAGGTTTTCAGATTCGTGGATAGATATTTAATGGCGGTTTCTGGATAAGGCAGTCGGCACTTCATTTGATAGGGGTTGCTGTTAAAGAACCTATGAAGTGAACGAGGTATCTTGCACTACCTCATCGTCATCAATCTCAACCAAATTTCTAATTTTTCTTTGGAGCTAAGAATTAACTTTTTTTTTCCTTTTGTTTTAATATTCATATTTCCAAAACATTTCCGCTATATTTACTAAAATATGTCGCAATCTAAAGTCCATCACTCTCTACTGTAACAAGTCCATATTTCCACGTCAATCCTCCACTTTCACTGTCTGAGGATTCAAAAATAGAATTCCCTTCCCAAATATGATTATATATATATATAGATATATATATCATAATAATATATATATATATATATAAATTTTATGTTAATATATCATATCCCCCATCCAATCCACAAATGATCATATATATATATTATAGTATATATATAGTATATATATATTTATATATTATATATATAAAATATATATAATATAGTTGTGCGTGAGCGATCTCAGACATTTGGGCACCGCACTGCTTATAGAGTAGGCTCAACTCAGCATGCATGCGCACTGGCAGCTAGAGTAAGCTCACAACCAGCACCGCAATCCTAATAAAGAATTTATCTTGTTTGTCACTGCGCCGCACCTGTAGATAGAGCTCACAACCGCATCCGCCAGCTCCGTTTCGATCCGCTCCGCTCCGCATCCGCACGTCTATAATTTTAAAATCGAACTGCAACCGGGTCTGAAATTATGTACTGCACCTCACCGCACCAAAATACGGCGCACTCGACAGTCCGTGCGGTCGGTCAACCTATAAGAGTTGCTTAACAGTAAATCAGTCATAGAAGGTATCCGACGTAAATAATTTACCACACGAGAAAAGCATCAATGGTCACGGCGATGGTCATTTTACCGAACAAAACATAACCGGAACCCGTGGTGAAATCTACCTACAGACTGACCCTCCCACCTGATTCGAGCCACATGAACTAACTGTCGGATTCTTATTGACAGCAAGATGTTACAATTATCCCGAAAGTCAACGAATACGAAAAGGTGTAACAAAGAATTCTGGTATGGAATATGAGGAAAAACAGAAAAAATGAAAAGACCTAGTTAAGTTTTACCCCGGGTAGTTGAGCAGGGTATATGCCAACAAACAGAATACTCTGTCTTGCATTGTCCTTCATTAATTAGTCTCTGCCTTACTGTTAGATAATTCATTACTGGAAACATCATGTCGTAAATGGAGTAACATACAATAGTATATTTTAGGCGTGAGGTAGACACTTTTTTTAGCATGTTTTTCTGTATGCACGGCAGATTAATTTATCAGAAGAGTATTTTGTAATTGTTTTCGTTATAAAGTATATGTCTCGAGACCGCAGAGAGTACACTTGCAATATAGTTCGTTTACGAAGAGAAGTGTGTTTCTATAGTGATAGAGTTCATGATTTTTTTTAACTTTGCTCTTGCAAAAACTTAGAATTAGAGTAAATCAACTCTTATTGTTGGTTGTCGGATCCGGTAATCACATAGGTTTTACGGATTATTTAACCGACCTTCTATTTTAGGGTTTAGTTTAAAAAATGTTTGTCATCGCTGGGTTATCGCCCACTGTGTGATTTATGGGTTTCAATTGCTTTACATGCGATAAACCCTCCTATCTTGGGTTTAATGTCTAATCCCTTTAATTTAGGTTTAAATGCTGATTTCGAAAATAACATTGATAAAAATGGGCATACTTTTTTTTCTAGTAAAATTACTGATAATTTTTTCTTCTTATTTTTAAATATTTTAAATATATTCTTCAGGATAGATCAGAATATGATAAAGTCGTTGTTTTGGGAAATTCTACTTACAAATTCTACTTAGAACAACTCGAGGGTCCCAAAGTAAGTTTTAAATAGAACTTTACAGTAAAAATTCAAAAAGTATTAAATTTTTGTTAAAAAAATTATGAGAAAGTAATATATACTTTAAAAATTTTCAGGTATGCGTTATGTCAGATGATATTTCTACTAATGATTTATTAGATTACATTAAAAGTAAACAACCTCGCCTGCCACGAAGAACATTATGGATTCTTGTAACTGGGATTGAGTTTCTTTTCCTTAAAAGTGTATTTAAATTGTGTTCAGATTTAAGATGTAGTCATCCATTGCAAACAACACATTCAACTTATAAAGTTGTCTCATACTCTGAAGCCTTGAATACTTTTGATGAGATGAAGCAATCATTGAATGTGATTGAAAGAAAAGTGAAGAGTATCTTGAATTTTGAGTCGGATTTCATGTTATTTCCACCTATACCACCAGCAATGATTATTGAATCATTTGTCACACACCAAGACCTTCATAAATTGATGGTAAAGCATTCAAAGTGCCATATTATTGCAAATGAAATGGCTTCCTGTTTCAGTAATATTTTTGAAAAAGTCAGTTTGAATTTTGCTCGTCTTACTTTGTCAGCTTTAAATAACATGGGAATCTCTGCAGATCCTCTTGAAAGATATTTAAATTGTCAGCTAAATCAAATAGATCTTATTTATAGCAGTACTACCTTCCCTCCAAATAAGTTACCCTGTTTTAGTGAATGGTTTAGTATATTTAGAGATATTGTGTCATATTGCTTGGGTGATTCTATTTGTTTTGAAACTTCAAATATACGAAAATTTATGTCATCTAAAAAAGGTATAGTTAGTGATGATGAAGATGAAGGAACTGATTTTGCAAGTAAGACTGTTTTATATGAATCTGAAAAGAAATCTCTTTCTGATGTAAAATCTGATGGTAAAATTGTGTTTTTAAGTTCCAATAAGAAGTATCGATATGAAAAATTTGATATTACAAAGAAAGAGTATGATATAAGTGCTTGCTCATTTACAGAGTGTAAAAGTTCAACTGACAGAACCTCATCTCAAATAAAAGGGAAAACTACAGTGTCTGAAAAAGGAACTTTTGAAAAACCTGAGATTGATCCAAAAGTCCAACAATCTTCTTGTAAGTCAAATAAAATAAAACAAAAATGTGATATCTATGAAATAGCTGACATTTTAATAAAAATTTATCTGATGACTGCCTGCAATCACATACTAAACCTGAAGTCCTCACTACTTCCTCTGACATAGACTTAAAGTTTGAACAAGAATTGGAATCAGAGATATTAATGATGATGATGAATTTTCTGATGAAGAATTATACAACGAACTTTTTAATGATTCAGCTGGTATTATTTCAGATGACTAAATTCCGTCTGATGAATCGATGAAAACATCCCCCGAAAGCCCTGGAGAAAACATTTTAATAAAAATTTGATCCTATGACTCAGCGACTCCATCTACAACTAGGTTTTGGTCAAATATTTAACAGGAAGAAAAAGGCCTTCAATATTTAATACAATAGAAGACATATGAAACAAAAAGCAAAAATGCTTGGAGAAGTTTGTAATAATGAAGAGCTTTAAATCTTTTGGAAATTCAAAAGACCGCGAAACCAATAGTAATGAAAGGCACTTTTATAGTTGATAAAGAAGATTTTAATAGAAATGGAAAAAACCATTGACAATACAGTGCCTGAGCAGTGTCAGATGTCTTCCTTAGAAATACATGCAGAAAAGATGAGAAATCGTGGTTCTAATCATTGCTAATGAGAAAACTGTCCAAGCATTGTAAATGATTGACGAATGGCAAGAAAATAAATTTAAAGATTAAGCTTTGGGATATTGAATATGAAATTTCCGATAAATTGGGAAGAAATAAATAAAAAATTTCTTAAATTACTTACATCAAAAGAAATCATGTTTTTGTTATTCCTCTAAGGATTAGTTAAGTTTACTCACTAATGACATTACCAGAAATGAACGAGTGTCATCTGGATTGTTGGTGAACAAACACTCTCAGTTGTCCCACTATTGAATAGGTAGTACTCCTGCTAAATTTAAGCTGACTGAGAGTCTGTATACCATCGAAAGTTCTTGATCTAAAATTGTCAAAAACCTCATTAAGAACAAAGTAATTTTTGTAAGTTATTTCCACGAAAGTGCTTAGATATCCGATCAATTGCTGATCTTACACACCAATTCCGATTTACATGAGGTTATGCTTAATAAATTTGCGCTATGTTTGTTAGATGGTATTTTAATTATATTACCAGGAAATGGCTACGATATTGAATAACAGGTGGTTTACTTGGTTCAGACAATCTCTACTTGATCCAAAAAAATTTTTACCTTATATAGCTCTTATGAATATAGATTTTTTTTTTTTCTCTTTGACCAACTTTAAGTTCTTGTTTCTGTTTACTAATTACTTTCACCAAACCTAAATTGTGTCACATGTAAATCACATTCCTATTATATTTTATACAATCAGTTTTTATTTTGAAAGCCCCTAATTGCTAGTCAGTATATTCTACTGAACCTGACTCCAAGACCATTAAGACTTAACTATTCGCTGACAGTGAGGGTAGCACATCTGGCAGATTATAGATGTAATAAAATATATTATGGATAAAGATAAATTTGAAGATGGATAGCTTGCCTATATTCGATCTGCTTTTATAAGATGTAAACGAAGAATTTTTAATAGGATAATGGGAAAACATTTTGGGATCTAAATACATCACTTGTTCTTTCTTAAAGGTTCCTTTTAGGCATTCTTAACTGCAAAAATCCTGAAAGTTGGTGAAAAATATCTTAAATTAACATGTTCTCTAGAATGTCAGTCAAGTGCCAGCATTCTTGCGAATGTACTTCTAGTATAATTATCCCCAACGGAAGATAACGGAATATGTGCTATGCTAGTTCAAACATAACATACTTGCATCAGGCGGACATGTCCTTGTAATATTATTCATCTTGTTCTCATTAACTGTTTTCATATTACTTATAACAATTTTATCGAAATAACTGTCTAAACTTGAAAAGAATACGAAAAAAACATCTCACCCATTCCTTCACTCAAAAATTTGTTTTTGTTAGATAGTTGTTGCAGATATTAGTTTAATAACTAATGAATTACCAATGAACGAGTGTCGTTCTGGATTTTGTGAAAACACTCTTAGTGTCCATTATTTGAATAGTAGTACTTCTGATAAATTATTGACTGAGAGTCTGTATACCATCAAAGTTCTTGATCTAAAATTGTCAAAAATACCAAACATTAAGACTACAGTAATTTTCGCTCCTTGTTTTCCACGAAAGTGCTTAGATATCCGATCAATTGTTGATCTTACACATCATTCCGATTTACATGAGGTTATGCTTAATAAATTTGCGCCATGTTTGTTAGATGGTGATTTTAATTATATTGAGGAAAAGGCTACATATTTTAATAACAGGTGGTTTAATTTGGTTCAGGATCTCTACCGCCCAAAAGACGTACCAAGATATTTCTCTGATGAGATGTTTTTTTCTCTTGACCATTGCCCTGTTAGTTGGACTTCTTTTTCTGAATTAGATTTTCCTTTCGAATTCAGAAAGGTGTGGACTGAAAAGATCATTGCAATATATTTATACATTCAGTTTTATTTGAAAGCCCCTAATTCTAGTAGTATAGTTACTGAACCTGATCCAAAACCATTAAACTTAAATGCTGACAGTGAGGGTAGTACATCTGACAGAAGTAATTTAAAAAATATTATTACGGAAAAGAAAATGGAAGATGATAGCTGGTCTAATTGGAGTACTTTTATAGTTGATAAAGAAGATTTTAATAGAAATGAAAAAACCTTTGACAATACAGTGTCTGAGCAGGTGTCAGCATTCTTCCTCTAGAAATTGACCCAGTCAGACAAGATTGAGGAAATATCGTACTATAATATCATATGCAAAATGAATCCATATTAAAAATTTATTTGAAAATCCCTGTGGACGAAATTACAATTTACGTTATCCTTTTGGGATATGAAATTACCGATAAATTGGGAAGAAATAAATAAAAAATTTCTTTTGTCCCCGTTTCTCAAAATATATTTTTCGTTATTGTTGCAGATTAGTTTAATAACTAATGAATTACCAATGAACGAGTGTCATTCTGGATTTTGTGAAAAACCCTTAAGTGTCCATTTGATTTGAACTAGTAGTAAGCTTCTGATAAATTATTTGACTGAGCAGTCCGTATAACCATGAATAGTGTTCTTGATCTACAATTGGTCAAAAATGACCAAAACATTAAAGAAACTAAGTAATTTTTTCGCTCCTTTTATTTCCCACGAAAGTGCTTAGTATATCCGAGTCAATGCTTGATGCTGACAACACCATTCGATTTACCATGAGGTTATGCTAATTAAATTTTAATCCATGTTTGTTTAGATGGTGATTTAATTTATATTGAAAGTACATATTTAAAACAGGTGGTTAAATTTGGTTCGGATCTTCTATCGTTCCAAAAAAACTACCAAACATTTGTGATGTGTTTTTCTCCTGGCATTCGCTACAAATTCCTGTCTTTTTTTGGACAGTCTCTTGTCTGAATTAGATTTTCTCCTTTTCGAATTCAGTAAAGAATGTGACTGAAGAGCTCATTGCATATCATATTATACATTCAGTCTATTGAAAGCCCTAAAATCTAGGTAATCATAGTTATAAACCTGATCCAACGTTAGAACGTAACTGCTGACGTGAAGGTACGTTCAATGAATAAGTAATTGTAAAAAACATTTAATTACGGAAAAGAAACACTGGAGATGATGCTTTCCTAATTCGAGTTTTCCACACGTTATCAAAAATGTTGATAGAGTTTGGACATTATTATTTGTGAAAGAAGTGCTTATGAGGTGAAGAAGCTGGAGGGAGAATTCTCGAAGCAAATGAAGGCATGTTTTATTTAAGGTTAATTTTTTTACATTAAAAAATTATAAAATTAAATTTTCTTCTCATACAAACAGATAAACTCTTTATTTTTACCTTAATTGTGACGACACATAGTTTTTTTAAATTTTATAAAGCTAATAAAGAAACCCAACACATTCTTGTCAAACCTGGATCATCGCCCTCGATAATCTGCCGACACAACAAACTTACAGACCCAGTGAAAAAACTAACTAGAAAAACTAAAAACTAGTTTGTCTTAATAAAGTTAATAATTTTTAAAAAAGCACCATTTCCCACTTGAAAGAAACTAATATTTCTTAACAACTAAAATTAGTTTATTAACCATGAGCAAGATACGAGCCATTCGTCATACAATACTAATGTAACATCTGAAAGTGAGCATCATACAAGTAAAAAAAGAATAAAGCGGCCCATGATTTCATATATCTTGGTAGACAAAAAGAGAAAACCGGAATCCTTAATTTTCACTTAAAACACCTTCACGAATTATTTTTTCTTATTTCCAATTTTCTATACAAACGAAATTTTTATAATGTACCCCATTTTGTCAGGGTGGAGGGGCTCAGAAAACTTTTTCGAATGGTAAATCTGCAAAAATTGCGTTATTGGTTTTGTTTGATTTTTTCCCCTCTCTTTGTGGTTGCCCTACTTTCTTTATGTTCATATAATATATTATTAATTATTATTATGCCCGACTCATAGAGTGGCCTCGTTGTCGTCGAGAGGGAACACAGACCCTTTGTGTATACAATAAGCTACTTTCATTCTTTTTGTTATATTTTTTTTTTTTTACTCTTCCTTATTATTTATTATTTCTTTCTTTTTCTTGTATATTCTTTTTTTTTTAGTTATTTTTATTTTAGTCTTATCTATTTTTCTCTTTATTATATTTACTATGTACTACCTGTCGTCCTTTGGCCCGTCCCTCTTGTCCTCCATGATCTGCTATGGTACACATCACATATCTTTGGTCCTCTCTTTTGAGAGAGTCTCCAATTTCCTCCTGAATCCTGGTGGATATCGTTCCGTTGTCTCTGTTCCTCTCTTGTGCCCTCCTTCCCCGTGAGTGAGAGCACAGTTCAAAAACCGGTTGTTCTTGCCATTTTCATGGGCCGCTTATTGTTGGAGACCTGAACCTTGGCTAACCACTGAGGAGGCTGTTCTGCACTTCGGTTGTATAATCTTGGCTTCGCGTCTTAACTCTCGTGCTGTGAACAGCTGCATTTCCTCATATTAAGCCGACTGACGCGAGTTCCGGAGGCCTTTGCCAAGGCCACACCCATGGCCCACGCCTACGAAGTGGGATTTCTAGGAGGGAGGTTTTATGCTCTGCGTGTGGTGGGCTCGTTTTCGGCGGTTACGCTCTCAGGATATATTCTAGTTTTTATATATATTCATATGTTATTCAATTGGTGTCATTTATTGCAATGTAGCAGCTAAAAATGCCTTAATTGGAAAAATAAAAATAAAATAACCTTTGAAGGAAAGATCGAGCTGCTGCATCCGTCGGGCGCTCCACCCGCGCCTTTTCTGCGCTTTCAGTCAGTGTCCAACAGGGCTTCGACCGCCCTTGTGAATGAAAATGGTTAGGGATTTGAGTCTCTCTCCCAACCCCATATCCGGCCACTTTTCTGTCTCTGGCGCATCCTTTCTCGTACCAGCCTTAGGCTTTATGGCCCGACCGGCCACATCGATTCGATTGTCACACCAGCCCCAGGTGACCCCGCGCCAGCTGTCTCCCACCACGATCTTTCAGAAGTATAATGATAGATTTCCTTTTAGCTTATCGAGGTTGGGTGCTAAAGCACCTGCTTTAAGACTATCAGGGGAGAGTGGTTAAAAACCCAGATACCGTCATAAAGTAAAATATAGGATTTTATATATACAGTATAATAACTAGCCAAATTTAATTAATCATGATTCTATAATACACTATGGATCTTCGAATTATATTCTTTCACTTTAACCCATTGTGCTTCCTGCAGAGTGTGAAGCGGGGAGGCCTGCCAAAGGCCACTGTCAGATTGACGTACCCTATTCTTCTGGGAAGATGTATCTTCAGAAGTAACACCGGTAGCATTTCCTTAGCTGCAATCGTGGTTGGTGGTGCAAACACCTGCTTTTTAATCAGGAGGTGTCAAACCAGGCTTCTCATAAAAGTGAAATATGAGGATTGTAATAACATAGTAATAAAACGCGAGATTTAATATTTGCATATCTTTGATGCTACTATAATATACTATATATATATTATATTATTATATATCATATACTATATAAAACATATGTTTAGTATATTGACTACATATAGTATATAAGTATAATATACTATATATTATAATATAATAATTAATACTATATATATATATATATATATTAATATATAATATCTTATATATATATATCACCCTCTATATAACTAAATTTATACAAAAAATTAAAAATTTATATTTAGTTAAAAAAAAAAAATGGCCCCCAAAAAAAAAATTTCTTTGGCCTCATTGAGCTAAATTTTAATCCAAGTACAAACAAACATTAGATACGAACCCTCCATGGGTCAATCTCAGAAGACAAATAAAATAAAGCTTTTTTTACAAAATCCACCAGACTTTACAATGGTCTATATCACAAATAAAACTATTCGTTATAATACATAGGATCTGGGGCTTCTTGTTGTCCAAATAACTACGTTACATTTGTTGCGTATTGCCAAATAAGTTTGTAAAAACCAAATTCATCCTACCTACAATATTTTACAAATGGCCTTAAGAAAAATGAAAACTAGGGGCTGTTATGGGCACAGGTTGTTTGTTGTCTAGGCCTAAAAAAAATACGAAAAGAAGAAAGAGGAAGGAAAATGTCCTAACCTAGGGTCTTTTATAATGCGAATGAAGGAGAAAGAAAATAAAAGGGATGAAGGAGTCTCCAAACGTTACAAAAACCATTAGGGGATTCAAGGATCCTAACTTAAGGTCTGGTGACGCTTTTCATGAGAAAAAAAAACTAAAAATACAGCGCAAAAATGGGCCTGGCATACTTTGGTCCCAGTTATTATATTTATTTATTTAACTATTATCATTAATGTTAATGTTATTATTATTTTTTCTAGGGACCTATCCTTTGGAATAGACAGGGCTGACTCCTAAGCCAAGAGGAATTTGAAAAGAAATGAAAAAAAAACTAAAGTAAAACAAAAAGCCTCTAATAAAATTAATTATATTATTTTATTCAGCAATTATAAACTAAATGTCTGTGAAAATGTTTACTTGAGAAAACGAGAATGAATAGGGAACTTACCAGGTATAAAAAATCGTGGAGCTGAAAAGTTAACACCACCAAACAGTGTGACTGTATCAAAAAAAGTGACGGGGTATAGCGAGGGAGGAAATGCATGCCGCGATATGGGTAGACTTAAGTAGTTCGTTGAATGGAAATTCTCTTTCCCAAGAAAAATATAAATATATTCGAGGTACAAGTAGCAAATTAAAAATTTTGTTAATATAGTGTGGTAAATTTTAAAATAATTTATTACTTGTTAATTTTCGTGGGGGAGGAAGGTATGAGAAAAAATAAAAATTAATATATAAAATCATATACTTCCGCGACGACATATTCAAATGACGTGGAATATGGTTTAATGCGTGGATAGAGGTGCTATTTTGGAATAAAATAGGTAATTTAGTTACTAGTTTTAAAGGTGATTTATGGTCATGGAGAAATGTCAAAAGGAAAAGAAACATTTAAGAAGGTTATTAGTATTGGTCTTGAATTTACAGGAAAATTGTTAAATAAATTTAAAAGGAAATAAGAATTTCACGAATTGGCAAAGAACACGATGAGAATGAGTAAACGATTCCTCATAGATTTATTAAATAACACTCTTAATTTCCTTTTCAAATAAATAACTCTTGTATTTACGAATAATTATCACAGTTAATAAAACAAGTCACAGATAAATGGTACACAGTCACAAATCTTGATAACACTTCACAAACACTTGATGAATATTAAAAGTTAATACACTCAGTTAAAATTTTTAGAAGTTAATAACACATCATATCGAGTTTGATAATATTCAAATAAATTACAGATGATTTATTACTACTTGCAAGATAATCAGAAAATTACAGGCTGCTGTCCACAATAAGAGAATTACTATACATATTCAGGTCATTGCGGACGTAACACAGTGCATACGACTCATCACTATTCTACATTTATTTATATTCTCGATATAGTGCGTACTCACACTCACTTATCCATAGTGTTCACCAAGATCTTAGTGTGATTATCACGACACGGTATATATATACAGAGAATTTTATAATAAGCCCCAAATATAAGAATTATATTTAGCTTTTAAAGACTATCAGATTAAAGTCACTACAAGTATTCTTTATACTATATTGAGATATATTAACATATATAGTATAAGGTGATACACTCACTAGCGTCGTGTAGCACAAGACCACACTCACGTGTCTGTGATAGTAGAGCGCTCAATAACTCCGTCGTCTTATGTGTCTACATAGCGCATAGACAGGAAAAGATCCACATAGTACTGAGGATAGATAAAGTTAGTAAAAAAAAGAAAGAAAAAAATGCATAGTTTCCAGATGATCCCTCCAAAACCTCCGATGAACACATCACCTCCGAAATCAATGTCAAAGAATCAAACAGAAACTGAATAATTTATAAAAAAAAATAAATATAAAAAAAAATTAATCGTTAAAATCAAGAATCAGATTAGATTGATCTTTCCTTGCGTAATTTAAAATGGGAGTGCTATTAAATTTGTCAATTTTCTTATGCGATCTTAAATGCATCGGCGAATTATCTCTCGAACACGGAAATAGGATGTGGTTATTTCTGAAGTCGTTAGAAAGGTTGGGAACGGATTGACTTTTATCGAAATTACTTGAATCTTCATGCAAGTTACTAGATTCTAAACCGGATAACGACGAGTTATTAAACTTGGTGGTGAAACCTAAGAATGAACTTTGTAAACTAGATAGAATTAACCGGATCTGTTAAATTTTGAATTAGAATAAAAATGAGTACATTGAGGAATTTTACTAGTACTAACGTTAGATGAACTACTTATCTCTACTCTCTTCTCCACAGGTTACCTGAATTTGGGCATGTCTGGATTTATTAAAATCTTAAAAATCACGAGCCATGATAATGATGAACATCCGAGTTATTTAATCTCCTTTGAGGAATGACATATTTAGACGAGTTTTCCGTATTAAAACGAACATGTTTACAATTACTTTTTGCAGCATTATAAATATCATTTGAAAGATTACTAGATGAAAAAGCCTCCTGAATGCCTTTCCGATCAGCGTCAAAAACAGGTTTCTGAAGCCTTTAAAATTTGTGCCTATGAACAGCGAAATCTTTTCCAGTTTTGAGACTACTGAATGAATATCATCTATTTCTGCCCAACACCCAGTTTACACGATAAAGGCTCTGCATCACTCTTTGAACAAACTTGGAAGATATATTAGGCGGGTTTTAACTGCAAGATATATACACGTATACTATCTGTCTATCCCGCAAAATTGGGCGCTTTTGAATCTGCCGTAGCTTTAAAAGTTTAGTTAGTTTCATGCTACTAGTTTTTCACGAGCTATTTCCCGAATCAAATTGGTTTGAACAGCCAAACCAGATAATTCCTTATGAGTGGGAACATAATCTGAATTCAGATCAGTATAAGAAGTGATATAATTGTTAAGGTCGTATGGAAGAACGTTTATTGTACGCATTGAAGTACTAATGAGGGGAATCTCTTATACTCTCATTATAAGTGCTATTGATACACACACACACACGATTCTCATAATTCATAGATGAATAATATCCGCTATCTCTATCGGATAGAGAAAAATGAAGCGAATATCCGCTACACCTCTAATATATATATATATATATATATGTATATATATAGTTAATATATATATATATATATATATATATATATATATATATATATAATATAATATATATATATATATATTATTATTATATATATATATATATATTATATATATATATATATATATTATATATATATAATATATAGTTTATATATTATAATATATTATATATATATTATATATATATATGATAATATATAATATATATATATATATATATATATATTATATATATATATATATAATAGTATATATAATATATATATATAATATATATATATATAGTATATATATTATAATATATATATTCGATATATATATATATATATATATATATATATATATCATATATACTATAATTTATATATATATATATATATTAATAATATATACAATATATATATATATATATATATATTATAGGTATATAATAGAATAATTACGGTATATATAAATAATTATATATAATATATATATATATATATATATAAATATATCTATGTATTTATAATATATATATATATATATATATATATATATATATATATATATATATTAGACCGGTCGTTATTTTAAATTTTTTATATTTATATACAGGTACCTCTAGAATTGTTCCATATCAGAGGAAAGTGTTTTACCTAAAATTTGAGTTAAATCGGTTAACGGCAACCTGTGCCCCCCGCCCTCCAAAAGTTGCCAGATCTTACCAAAAACTATTGTCAAAGTAGTAGTACTATAAGACAGTTGTTGTGTTGACTCAGGTGGAATAGCACGCATGTTTCAAAGTTTGTTTCGTGTTTTATTTAATGTGTAGGGTGTTATTATACGTGATTTATTGTCTTATGTTAATTGTAGGATTGTGTAAGAACTGACAATGTCGAGAAATGAATTATTTCTTCTCGGTTCCATGAAAACTCAAATAACCGAGAGTAAGTTACCCTCTCGTGGAGATGTGCTACCTGTTCTCTTTTATAATATGCGCCACGTAAATTTAAATTTACATGAGAGTGCCTCTCTTGTTATTGACGAATGTTTAGTGTTCTGGAGAAAGGCACGTATACCAACGCAGGACCGGTCAGATTGCATCAAGAAGTGTAAACGTTTATATGAAATTCTACGTGGATTGCAAAAACACAAAAACAGAAACAGTGACATTAGCAGACAACAAGAAAAGGAATTTCAAGACAGTCTTGAAGATCTGTTTGATATAGCGCATTCAAAGGCATTCGATTTGATCAAAAGAAGATAAATTGTTTTTACATAGGCAGCGAGAAAAAGGACATGTAGGTAGCATGATAAGCATAGACATGAAGCTAACAGCTGCTGAACAACGGAAAGCTGAGAGAGTAGAAAAGGAAGTACGAAGACGACAGAAGCAACTTCTGAGCACCTCTGGATCAGGTTAGTGACTTTCTCCCTCAGTGTATGACTCTATGACGTATGTGTTAAACCTATTGTCTGTCATAATATTCGATAATTCTAGTTTTTATTGTATATTTCAGAATGTGTGCATTTGCTATCCTCATCGGAGGATAGTGCTGAAGAGGGCCACCATATGGAATCTGCAGAAATAACTACCCAATGTTCTAGCCAACCAGGACCAGCAGGTATCGTCAGCTCTGAAAGTGAAAGCCATTCGTCCTGTCAGAAGTCTCGTGTTTCAATCAAACGAGCTAGGAAGGCAATTTTGACACCTAGACTCGCAGCAGCTCTGGATAAATGTAAGGTTAGTGACAGAGATTCTGTTCACATATTGACAGCTTGCGTTGATGCATTAAATTTAAATCCGAGAGAGTATGTTATCAACCGTACATCCATTAAAAAAGGTCGTGAAGAGTTTCGTAAAGAAGCTGATGTAAAAATTAAATCTACATTTATTAATTTGAAATTAGACTATGTAGTTATTCACTGGGATTCTAAAATGCTTCCTGATATTACCGGAATTGAAACTGTTGATCGTCGTCCAGTGATAGCAACAGGCTTCAACGTACAACAACTTTTAGGTGTTCCAGAACTTTCTTCTGGAACATGTTCAAAAATATCATCTGTTGTCTATGACGCATTACAGGAATGGTCACTACAATACACAGTTCAAGCTTTTGTATTTGATACTACACCAAGCAACACAGGGAGGCTGAATGGGGCATGTAATCTTCTTGGACAAAGATTAAACGTGATATCATGTGTCCTATCTGTCGCAACTAGCAGGCGTACAGGTTGCATATATATATGAAATTGTATTGCATGGTGTTTTCTATAAAATACAGCTTTCACCGAATAAAGGTCCAGAGATATCTTTATTTAAAAGATTGTCAAAAAGCATGGAGAATCTCTCTCACACACTTCACGAATCAATATTCTGTCCATGGGACTCTGAATACGAGGAGTCTATCGCTGATATATTGGAAATTATGTGACATCAGGTGAGTATAACTCGGATAATTAAGATTATTAATAGATACTGAGGAGGGAGAGTCTCATGCGCCTCGGTCATGACGGCTATTATCGTGAAATTTATGAGAATCCATTAACTATTTCTAGGGTAAACTCACCAGATATGGGGAGCGATAACTAACGTCGATGTGGTGCAAATACATCGGTCTCAGGTGGAGAGTGCTCGATATGAGGCTATTGTAATGAGAAAGTTGAATATATTCCCTTAAAAATTATATGTTTAGAAACATTTAAACAATCAGATCAAGTATTGTGAGGATCTGTTCCACGGCTAATAGTAGAAATCCAGTTACGGCTATGATATACTTCGTAGACATGATAGGCTTGAGCTCGGAGATTGTCGTGTGCACTACAATATGCACTCGGTCGACGCGGAGTTCCATGAATGACTATCATATATATATACTCTAGAGTTGTGGATGACTATCACTCACACCGACCATTGCAGAAATAGTCAAATTCATAAGATGCTTGATCGCATCACTCTTATAGTACGTTATGAGCGTGGTGTAGTGTAGTGATCGGAGTCAGCTCGATATCTAGTTTTACGCTAATACAGAGTAAGGACAATGACATGAGAGGAGATGGAGCCCAGTTTCACTATCATCGAGAGCACCAAGTCGTCAGAGCACAGCACCTACACAAATCGGATGAGTGAGATATGAGCAGAGATCAGCATCACCGAGATGATAATAAGAAACTGGTTTATCAAATCACGCGAGAGGCAGAGTTATAAGTGACATATGAGTGTAGGGACACGATCGGATTCCCGCTGTGTTGCTCTCGCTCACCACGCTGATGATTGGCATGAGATAACTCTCTTCCAGATTCTCGCGAGTCAACAATTCTCGTCCTACAACGTCGCACGTGGAGTGCTGAGCATTATAATGCTAATTAAAGAGGATATAAGCGCCTGTATATCACTCTCACATTGTCATCACCTTGTACAGTGAGGTGGAAGATGGAGTTAAATTGATGGAAAGAATTTCAATAGGACAACAATTAGAGTATGGAGAATATATTCGAGAGAGGAGTATGTAGTTACAGATATATAGAGAGTGAGAGTTCTGACACTCTCTCACATCTATGCAGCAGATACACGTACTCAGGGACGAATATAAGTATATATATCGTGAAGCCATAAATAGATAATAGATTCCCGAGTTTGTGATTACATCGTTACTGTCAGAGAGATAGAGTTAGTTGAGATATCGTAATGTGGTGTTGAGACTATTGTTAGAGTGAGTGAGTGAGGAAACACACAGTGTGTGTGATGTCAATTCCAAGTAGTTAAGAAATTGACATATAGCGTGTCAAACATTTTTTTTTTCTCTATGTTTCAGATAGTGGCAAGATTGATCGTAAACACTACCCATATCGGACTATTATGGAGAGAGAGTAAGTTGAACGAGTGATGCGTTGAATAAAAGAGGATTCGGCTGTTGATGTTTAATTAGTGGCGCTAGATAGAAAGTATAGTCCGAGGAGAATAATGGTTTCGATATATATAGGCGTGTGTATTATAATATGTAAGATGGATGTTGCACTCGCTATTATCGAGTGAGATTTGGACCATCTCGCACTCTCTCTCACCACTCGAGCGGTCGATTCCAGTGATACACCTCCCAGGCGGCACGCTACGCTCTATAGTGTGTGAAGTACAACCATTGTGGGAGCTCTCATGACAAAGTTTGGTGTGTGTAATTATGACATGCAAAGGAACATTTTTACCGATACCTACATATTATTTGCCTAAAAAAAAATTCCCACACTAATGAATAACGACCGGTATATGGTCAACACACTTGCTATTCCGTCTGCGAAGGCCTGGGATCTAATCCTGGTAAGTGAAGAATCACTCAAGGAGGTTATTTTATCAATACAAATTGAGCTGCGGTTATAAAAGCATTTATTTTCATCAAATACAAATAAATCTCCTGCTTAAGAGATGTTCTCCTTACATAGGTCCTATGTTGCCTTTGACCCGAGTGTGAGCGGAGATGCGCGGCTGAGGTATCTGTACTGGCATAGGCTGTCCTTATTCCTACTGACAAGAATCTCTTGCATAGGTTTAAGTTGCGTATCTTTTTTGCTCATCGTGGTCAAGTGGTCAACACATATGCTATTCCGTCTGCGAAGGACCGGGATCTAATCCTGGTAAGTGAAGAATCACTCAAGTAGTTATTTAAATCAATATATATATCTATATATATATATTATATATATATAGTGATAATATATAGTATATATATTAATATATATATATAATATATATAGTATATATATACTCACTCTATAAATCAGAGTGCTCAGACCACCATATCTTCAGTTTATATCGAAATATACAACACAGAAAGAGAGCTCTTTTGAGTTTGCTTTACAAGTAAGTCGTTTTATTTTAAGTACAGGGTAACTATAAGTTGTGTCACAACTAACTAACAGGTTAAAAAACTAACAAAATACAGTCCATACAAAAATTTTCGATTTTGAAATAATTTATTTTATTTGTTGTTATTATTATCATTATCATTCAAATATTTTTTTCTATATTTTTTTCTATTATCACCAATCTTCCACCATTACATCCATTCCTGAGTTTCTTTGGCCAAGTTCTCTCCTACCTGAAACTCTGATTTCCACCTCCCTCCAGAAGAAAGTGATGAGGATCTTGAGTCATATGTAATAGGCGAAGACTGACTTAATCAACATTTATCAGTCAGTTAATGTGGCAAGACCGCAGACAGCTTGGACTGGGAACAACAAACTGAAATAATTTGAAATACTTGAAGAGAGAGAAGGTGTCCTTGCTTGTAAATAGTTATCTGTGTCTCAAGACAGCACAGTCTATTTCAACAATATTGCGGATATTCACCAACAATTTGGCCTTGAGCATAAAGTCAGTAAAATCAATATGCAATATTACGTAATTCTGAAAAACATTATAACCGAAAATTAATAAGGAAACAACTAAATTAGAATTTATCTTTGTTTGTCTGCATTACAACAGATAACGGTGCAAATTTTTGTGCAGCCTTTCGGGTGGATTGCGTGATGCAGAAACGAGTGGACGAATAGGAAGAAAGAACAGGTAACCAATTGCAGAGATAGTGTTAGCCTGAAGAAGATGGAGGGAAATATAGTGACACAGAAGTTCTGCAGAAAAACCTCTCCATCTAGAAAATCTGCTTGAAAGAACATGCCTTCGGATATAAAACCGCCGTTGCATTTCCACACAATTTAAACCATCTTGGTCAGCTAGAGATGTTTCAAATGTTCCTCGCTGATCCTCTGGTACCGATAGGTATCCATTAATAAGACACTGCTCAAAGCACAGGACATTGTAAAGGCAAAATGAGGAAAAACTAACAACTGTGCAAGAATCAAGAAAAGATGGGACAAAGCTTAAAATGCACCAAATTTTACTAGCTGGAATGCCCATACTATTCTATGAAAGACCTGTTTTAAGAAACCTTGAAGGTCGTATGACACAAATCATACAACATTTGTAATGGAGTCAAAAGCCTTGTACTTCCAGTATTTTAATAAAATCGATAAGGGTAATATGCCGAGTACATCCGAAATTAATGGCGCAATTGCTGCTATTTCTTGCAATAAGTTGCAGGATGAAAGAAGAATGAGTACGCAGGGAGTCTATTGCCTAATCTTTTTCTTCAAGGACAAGATCGGGGAAATGCAACGAGAGTTGGAAAAATTTAACTATACCAAAAACTTAGTCAACTACTTGCTAAAGCAAACAAAGCCTAAAACAATCTAAAAAGGAAAGAGCTTTTGAACGGGTTTTTAGCAGTATCTATATATTGATTTGGCTTATGGCAATACCACTGCACCCTCCTCAAACTCGTGTGTGGTTACGTAGATTTAACATGAAGTGGAAGTACAAGGTTATCACGAAATAGGAATATTGGGAAATATATTTGGAAGGGAGCTGGAAAGTGACCCATTATAGTTGATTATTTTTTATATTTGGAACAAACTTTAAGCATCTCTTATATATAAATATATATAGTATAATATATATATATATATATTATATATTACTAATATATATAAATAATATATATATATATATATATTATAGTATTATATTTTATATATATATTATTATATATATATATATATATATAATATATATGTATAATATAATATATATAGTATATTTTATATATATATTATATATTATATATATATATATATATTATATATATATAATATATATATATATATATATATATATTATATATATACCTATATATAAATTATATTTATATATATATTACTATATATATCAGAGGTGGGCACCCGCTCATTTAGGGGTAGTCCGCAAGCGCACCTCCGCACCTCGAGAAAACGTGGTCCGCTAGCGCTCCTTCGCACCTATTCAGACCATCAAAACTCCGCTATCGCAAGTCCGCACCTCCGCACGTCTTACGCTAATAATGTGCGACTTTCACAAAAGTTTTAATTTAAATATAAATTTATATATACCTTACCAAAAATTTATTTATAATATTATATGAAAAATTGAATGAATATTCTCCAAAATCTCAAGATTTTCCTCTCCCTCCTCAATGTCTTCGTCAAAGAACAAGATCCATCATTCTTCACAAGCATTAGCTTCTCAAAAATTAAAAGCAGTTAAGGTGACCTCTTTGCCCTCAAAATATCCTCACCAGTACTAAATATTTCGCTCTACAGCCGCAGAACTAGGGGGAGGTGTATTATATTTTATGAACAAGTTCAACAAATTTCTGCAATGCTGAAAGGGAAAAGATTTCGGTCTGAAGAGGAAGTGGACGGGATGGATCTGCTGAAGTGGTCAGCGGTGGTGTTAGGCAGTCGACTCTCGACTACACTCTGATTATGTGTGCTCAACCTAATATCATTTCGTGACACACTCCCTTTGAAATTTTTTGACACTTCCACCAATAAATGAAGTTTATTTGTTCAAGATTTTTAGTAGAACCATGAAAGCCTCGACGCCTGCGAGTCGATGCTAATGCTACGTTACTCAGCTCGGATAGCTTGGATACGTTAAGTAATAGATCTCACGCCGACTTACTACTCTCACTCTCACTCCATTTATAATGTGTGAGATTATAGGATACTTGCTCAATTTTCTCACGTTACGCGAGACTCACAGATAACGGTTGTGACTGAGTACTACTTAAGACTGACGACAGAGATTGCGATATCACGTACTATACGACGATGTACGATGATTACAGCAGACTTTGTGTTCTTCAAAAGATGTCGTTTCGATAATACTGCACTCACTCCGATCGTAGTAGTTGAATGATGGATTCGTATATATATATATATACTCTCCAGTAGATAAATGACGAAGATATATTATCACTATGGGTGAGAGGTAATATAAAATACGCGTGAGGCAATACTCTAAATTGTTAGCTATCACCTTACAAGAAATATGACATACTACAATACTATATATTATTATATATTATTATATAAACCAAACATAAAAATATTATACATGATATATGGAAATAAAATATAATTATCAAATATTCAAAATTGTCACTTTTTTAAATAGTTCAGTGTACCAATAAAATATAATTATCCCATATTCAAAATTGTCACATTAAATAGTTATATATATATATATATTATATATTATATTTGGGTTTTAATAGAAATCGATTTAGATATTGCTAGTTATTATAGCCATAATATATTAATTACAAGTTATAGACTGAGGGTAATAGCCATTCAGCCTATAAAATCAATTTTAAATCTTATTTATTATATATGGGTACCATTAAGAAAGTTGAGATTGGTTTTGGAAGTTTAATTATTAAAAAAAAATAAGTCTTAGACTAAAAGTAAGACCAGTTATCACTGAAAAAAAAAATAATATTTCTTTATTTTATAACCAATAAGAATTCTTAATAAGTAAACTATACTTTTAGTTTTCAAAAAGGTGCGGACTAAAAGAGCGGAAACTTTTTTTGATCCGCACGTGCAAGTCCGCTAATTTCCTGACGACTCCGCACCTCCGCTAGTCCGCACCTATTCTGGTCAGTCCGCTCGAGCGGACTAGGGCTAGCGGACTAAGCGGACTAAAAGGTGCGGAAGTGCCACCTCTGATCATATTATATATATATATATTATATATATATATATATATATATAAATATATATATATATATATATAATATAGTATATTATATATATATATATATATATTATATATATATATAATATATATAATATATATATATATATATATATATCTATATATATATATATATATATATATATATTATATTATATAAGTAGTAGGAACCGTATTGTTCGTGTTGGTCATTTTGACCAACGCGAATTTTTACCTGCCTTGACCTTTTTTGACCACGACCTTTTTGGCGCTTGACCTTTTTTGGACCTTGCTTCTTTTGGGCGAAATCCCGATTTTTTGAAGAACCCAAATTTTATTGAGAACCAAATTTTTTTTGAGAACCCAATTTTTTCGAGAACACTAATTTTTTGCAACCCTCGAAGAAGGGTTGTGCAGAGCGGATGGAGCATCCGTCGTACATGTCCACCCTAATTTTTTGAGAACCAAATTTTTTGAGAACCCAATTTTTTGAGAAACCCAAATTTATTGAGAACCCTAATTTTTTGAGACCCTAATTTTTTTGCAACTTCGAAGAAGGGTTGTGGCACGAACGGATTCTCTACATTCTTTTTCATAAATGAATTGTTTTTTGTCAACTAATTTTTTCGACCAACCCTTTGGTCTTCCATGGTCAATTTTGGCCCACGCTCACCCTAATTTTTGGCCACCCTAATTTTTGGCAACCAATTTTTTTGGTTAACCCTTTGGTCTTCCAGGGTGCAAATTTGAGAACCCAAATTTTTCGGTCAACCTTGTGTGTTCTACGGTACAGATTTTTTTACACTCACACACAGATTTATTACAACACAGATTTACCTTACACTCAACAATTTACTATACACACAAGAATTTACTTACACTCACAGATTTACTTACCCAAGGATTTAACTTACACTCCACACAGATTTATAACTTAACACACACAGATTTCTTACCCGTAGATTTACTTACATCTCACACACAGATTTGCTTACACTCACACACAGATTTACTTACACACACAGATTTACTTACACACGTAGATTTACTTACACTCACACACAGATTTGCTTACACTCACACACAGATTTACTTACACACACGCACACACACACAGATTTACTTACACTCACACACAGATTTACTTTACACACACACACAGATTTACTACACACAACAGAATTTACTTTACACACACACAAATCACCACGCGGTCACACACACACACACACACACACACACACACACACTTACACTTATACATACATTCACTATGACACTTACACTCACCCATAGATACTTACACTTACATTTACACTTATACACACACACACAACACACTGACCACACACACAACACACACACACACATTACTACTTAAATACATTCACTATGACACTTACACTCACCATAGATACTACTTTCATTTACACTTATACACACGTAACACACGCTGCCAACCCTTTGTCTTCATGGGTAATTTTTGGCCACGCCTAATTTTTGGCCATCTAATTTTTCGGCACCTATTTTTTCGACCAACCTTTTGTCTTACCAGGGGGCAATTTTGAGAACCCAAAGTTTTTCGGGTAAACCGTTTTGTATTAAAGGGTACAATTTTGACCTTGTATCTTTTTTGACCTTGTAGCATTTTTGATGACTTAGAGATTTTATTGATGGTTCAACTTTGATGGTTCTCAATCAACGTAAGGAGTATCTAGTGGTGTTCTATTAGTGCTTCTTATGAGTAATTAGATGAGTGCCAGTGAGTGCCAAAGTGAGTGCAAGAGTGCCCAATGAGTGCGCAAGTGATGCAATGAGTGCAAGTGAGTGCACATGTGCCAAGTGAGTGCCACATAGTGCAAACTGAGTGCCTTTTTTCAAGGCTTTTCTAGCCTCCCCTGAGCCTAGAATAGACCTAATATGGGTGTCTACCCTAGGTATAAGGTATGGGAAATCGATTGGTGTATATTAAAGCTGCTAGGATGCTTCCTACTATGGGTTTAGTCTTTTTTCTATCACTTATAGCATATATATATATATACTTAGTATATATAATTATATATATATATTATATATACTATATATATATATATAATATATATTAACTGCCACACCCTACACACATACACTTGACACTTATACACATCATTTCACTATACCAACTTATACAACACTATGACCTTATAAGCACTTACCACCTCCATAGAACACTTACACCTAACCCATATACACTTACACTCACACCCTCACCATAGACACTTTCACTTACATACATACACACTATGACACTTATAAGACGCTTACACTAGCCATATACACTTACACTCACACACACACAGATACACTAACACTACAATCCCACACTCGATATTTTGATGCTCAACTTTTGATGCCTCAACTTTGATGCCTCAGCATTGATGCTTCAGCATTGATGCCTCAACTTTGATGGGTTGATGCCGCAGCATTGATGCATTTTCTAACCTTTTCTAGCCTTTTCTACTCCACATCATAGAACAGAGCTAATATTGATGTCTGCCCCTAGATCATAAGCTGCCCACCAGGGCGCAGCATGCGCCCTCCGGCAAAGACGCCAGCCCAGCCGGTTCTCCCGCCACGTCCCGTCCGCTGCGTCCCCTACCGCGGTTGACTCGCAGCACGTGTCAGGTGCGGCACTATTTTTCGGCGTTTCTCGCCCGCCGCGTGCGCCCGCAGGGGCAATATTCCGCGCGAATGAAAAATAAATATATACTACGATCATTCCACTTACACTCACACATACTTAAACATTTTTATTAAAATTTTTAGCGAACATAAAAACTGTAACTCATTAACAGACCTATTATTTTAACAACATATTTTATTAACATTATTTTTCTTTTATATTTTTACTTATACTTTTTAAAAAAAAAATTATAAAAAAAATAGTATATAAAAAAAAAAAAAAAAAAAAAAAAAAAAAAAAAAAAAAAACAGAGTGGCTGATATATAAACATTTTTATTTTTAGAATTGTACGAAATTTTATTAAAACATTAACATTACATACCTTAAGCAGTAAATCCGTAAATCAATAGAGGTGTTACCAACAAAAGGCTTAGTATGCTTTTGTTATTCTGCTTTACTGTTAAAACTCATGTTTTTTACTTGCTTTAACTCATTGTTTTTATCTTTAACTCATATATTTATTTAACATTACATACCTTAAAGCAGTAATCATAAATCAATAGAGGTTACCTAACACCTAAGGGGCTTAGTATGCTTATGTTTTACTGCTTTACTGGCTTTAACTCATGTTTTACTGCTTTACATCATCTCGTATGTTTTACTGCTTTACTCATATTTTTATTAACATTTAAATCCGTAAAGCAGTAAATAGTAGATCAATAGAGGTGTTACCTAACACCAAAGGGGGATTAGTATGCTTTTGTTTTACATTGCTTTTCTGCTTTAACTCATGTTTTACTGCTTTACCTCATATGTTTTACTGCTTTACTCACATATTTATAAACATTACATACCTTAAAGCAGTTAAAATCAGTAGATCATAGAGGTGTTACTAACACCTGAGGGGGATTAGTAATGACTTTTGTTTTAATGCTTTACTGCTTTAACTCATATGTTTTTACTGCTTTAATCACATTTTATTAACTTACATACCTTAAAGCATGTAATCAGCGTAAATCAATAGAGGTTGTTACCTAGCAACAAGGGGTTTAGTAATGCTTGTTTTTAACTGGCTTTTCTGCTTTACTCACTATGTTTTATACGCTTTAACTCATGTTTTTACTGCTTTTAACTCATATGTTTTACTGCTTTAACTCATGCTTTACTGCTTTAACTCATGTTTTACTGCTTTAACTCATATTTTTTACTGCTTTAACTCATATATTTATTAACATTATGTTTTCTTTTATATTTTAATTTGTATTTTTAAATTCTTTTTATTTATTTTTATTATTTTTATTTTATTTTTATTATTTTACTTTTATTATTTTATTATTATTATTATTTTATTTTTATTATTATTTTTATTATTATACTTAGTGTTATTTACTTCATACCTTTCTTTTATATTTTTTATTTTGTTTTAATACTTTTTATTTTTATTTTTTATCTTTTATTTTTTTTTTTTATTTTATTTTTATTATTTTATTTTTTTTTTTTTTTTTTATTATTATTTTTATTATTATCTAAGTGTTATTTACTTCATGCTATTTTTTATTATTATTTACCACATCACACACACACTCACACACACACATTCACACACACACACACACACACACACACACACACACAACGCACCCTGTTTAAACATATCAAATAAGTTCTTTTGTATGAACATAACGTATAATTTATTAAAACATTTTATGTTTTAATTAAATACGTACATTTATATTACTCATTCAATTATAACTAAAATTATTTCAAAGTTTCTTAAAACTTCTATAATAAATCAATCATTATCTTTGAACAAAGAATTTATTATTAACTGTTAATACTTTTTGTTTATAAATTTTATAATATCAAGTTTTAAAATAATTTTTATTACTAAAAAAAGGCGAAATTTATTAAAAACATTTATTTTACGTACCTTAAAGCATAAATCAATAAATCAGTAAAGGCAAGGCCCTAAGCACCTCTACACCAGCATGCCACACTTTTTGTATCATTGACTCTGCTTAAGCATCATCTTTAGCCATGTAATAAGTATATAAATAACAAAATAATTCTTCTCTGCTAGCGTAACATGTATTTTATTAACATCATTTCTGATTTTTATTTAAAATAACAATTATTCGCTTACATTTATATTATCCGCTCGATGTTAATTAAAAATATTTCAAAGTTTTTTAAATAATTGGATTTTCTTTCTTATTATTATTATATCTATGTACATTGACAATACATCACGAGAAAACACAACAACCGCATCCTTACAGATACGAAACTGACCTCTCGTCTGTAAATTGTGTTGAAATACCTACTATTTAGGCCTAAATTTAGGCTAATCCTTTTTGTATCCCGGGGCGTTAGGCCTAATTTCCGGTCAAAATATATTTCAACTGACCTTTTTCTGTAAAAATGTTTGGTGCAATAACTACGTTAGGCCTTAAAATTTAGCCCTAAATTTAGGATAAACCTTTTGTAGCCCAGGCTGATTTAAGCCTACTACCAGGTCAAAAGGTAATTCCAGTTATAGCAAGAATCATTGGTTATTTTATTTTTATAAATACATTTCAAACTGAAACATGCTGGATCGGTAAGATCTTTAAGCAGGTAGAAGGGAAATGTTTTTTTCCTTACCCTTTGTCGATTGGACGGAGTATCCTTATCTCTATAGACCTGTATGTGATTGGTCGAAGAATTATTTTATCGTCTTTTTGGGATTTTAAAGGTATGTAAACATGTTTTTTCATTCCTGAGCTTACTGTGATTGGATGAAATTAACTTTGTTCTTTAAACTTGTATTTGAGCAGGTGTGTTTGTTATCTTTTAGACCCAAACTCATTTTAAAATCATAGTCAATTTTAGCTGTTAAGCGGTGAACAAGTTCTATATAATTTTATTAAAATGTTTTTATTTTTACTAAGTTATATCATCATTTTAATAAATACTTCATTGAGGAATAATTATTTAATTTCACTAGACATATATAATAAATTAATTTCACTAGATTTATAGTAGATCATGTGAAGCAAAACGCAAGAGCGCCCGCAAGCGGCGACCGGTGGCGGACAGCCGCAGAACCCGCCGGCGTAATATTACTACGCGGTCGCGAAAATATGGTGCGTTGTATTTCAAAGTGGTAGGGCATACATCCTAGAGGATGATTCTTTTGGACACCGTCCCAATCAGTATGTATAATATTAGTTTGTGTACTGTATCAATGCTATTCTACGAATACTTATAACATATGTTCAACGCGCCTTAGTTTATTTTAAATATGAGTATATCAGTGTTTTTTAAACACAAGTGAGAATATTCTTGATGGTTACGATGCATTACAACAGCTGATATAGAAGAGTTATGAACTTACATACTTCGATGTAATTTTGAAGTATAATTATATGATACCAATACTGGAAGTACTTAGAGAATTTAGCGGTTTTGTACAAGGAGGGGTAAGTTTTATTATGCATGTCACGCATTGTTTATTTACTAATATTAGTAATATAGTAATAATTATTTTAGAAATATAACAAACATTTTTCATATCTTACTACATAAAGAAGATTACAAACCGGTAAAAGCATACTTGAAAAGGGAGGGTAATGGGACCACTTCTATACATTAAACTCTACGTTCCCTTGTATGTGTAGCTTTTAAGGCAGTATAAAACTTGTTTTATATGCTTAAAGTATAAAATCTTAAAGACATACCGAAAAGAGGAGCATAGCCAGCGTCACTCAGACTATTTGTTCTACTTTCCTCAAGGATTTAACTTTAAGGTATAAATAAAACAAACTCTCTTTCTACAAAACAAAATGCTTCACTTTCAAAACTAAATGTTTTTCAAGAAACTTTTACCAGTGACATGGTATTTAATCTATAAATAAAATGTTTCAAGTTAAGATAAAAAGTGGAACGGTCTCTAATATAAGGAAGCGGTATATTGATTAAATACAAAATGATTTATGAAAGTTTACAACGGCATACTCATAAAGCAAAATAATTAGTGCGGAGCGGGTTCATGCGGCTGTCGACGGGTCGCGCTTGCGGGCGGCTCTTGCGTTCTTGCTTCACGTGGATCTCACTATAAATCTAGTGAATTAATTTTTATCTATTCTAGTGAAATTAATAATAATTATTCCTCAATGTATGTATTTATTATAAATATGATATACCACTTAGTAAAAATAAAACACGTTTAATACAAATACAAATCAAATAACTTGTGCACCGCTTAACTAGCTAAAATGACTATGATTTTAAAATGAACGTTGGGTCTAATAAAGATAATAAATCACAACGCTTGCTCAAATACACAGTTTTAAAAGAAACAAAGTATAATTTCATCATCCAATCAAAGGAAAGCTCTAGGATAAATGAAAAAACATGTTTTTAAATACCTTAAAACCAAAAAGCTTGATAAACAATAAATTCTCGACCAATCACAATACGAGGTCATATAGAGATAAGGATTATCCCGACCAATAAGGAAAACATTCCCTTCTTACCTGCTTAAAGGATCGTTACCGATCCAGCATGTTTCAGTTTTAAAATATATTTAATAAAAAAATAATAACAATTGATTCTTGTCTATACTGGAATTACCTTTGACCTGGTATTAGGCTTAAATCAGCCCGGGCTACAAAAAAGGTTTATCCTAAATTTAGGCCTAAATTTTAGGCCTAACGTAGTTATTGCACCACATTTTACAGAAAAAGGTCAGTTTGAAATAATATTTTGACCGGGAATTCAGGCCTAAATCGCCCGGGGTCAATAAAGGATTATCCAAATTTAGGCTAAGTAGTTATTTCCAAACAATTTACAGAGAGAGGTCAGTTTTGTA
Organism: Trachelipus rathkii; assembly: GCA_015478945.1. Classification (NCBI taxonomy): domain Eukaryota; kingdom Metazoa; phylum Arthropoda; class Malacostraca; order Isopoda; family Trachelipodidae; genus Trachelipus; species Trachelipus rathkii. The sequence continues at coordinate 35,363 of JABUQX010027902.1, forward strand.
TCTGTAAGGAGTGCGGGTTGTTGTGTTTCCTCGTGATGGATTGTCAATGTACATGATAAATAATAATAATAATGAATAAACGAAAATCGAATTATTTAAAAACTTTGAAATATTTTTTTAATTAACATCGGCGGAAAATATAAATTGTACAGTGAATATATTGTTTTTTTCTAAATAAAACCTAGAATGATTCTATAATAACAAATACTGCATGTTATGTTAGCAGAGAAAAACTTATTTTGTTTATTTTATACTTATTACATGGCTAAAGATGGTGTAAAGCAGCAAGTCAATAGAACAAAACGTGGCATAGCTTTTTGTAGAGGGCTGCTAGGGGCTTGCCGTTACTGCATTTATTTGATGTTTAAATTGCTTTAAGGTACGTAAAATATCTGTTTTTATAAATTTCATAAAAATTTTTTAGTAAAAATTAATTTTAAAACTTGATAGTTATAAATTTATAAACAAAAAGTACTAACAGTTTAATAATAATTTATTTGTTCAAAGATAATTTTTGAGTCAATATACCAGTTACAGAACTTGGATCCCGATGGGGGTAAAACTGAATGAGGAAAATAATGTACGTATTTTAATTAAAACATAAAATTTTTATAATTATACGTTACTGTTCAATACAAAAGAATTATTTGATATGTTTTTAAACACGGGTGCGGCCGTGTGTGTGTCGTGTATTGTGTGTGTGTGTGTGTGCTTGTGTGTGTGTTGTGTGTGGTGTGTGTGTGTTAAACTAATAAATAAAATAGGCATGAGTAAATAACACTAAGCTAATATAACTAAAAATAATAATAAAATAAAATAATAATAATAACATAATAAAAGTAAAATAATAAAAAATAAAAATAAAAGAATAAAACTAAAAGAAAAATATTAAAATCAAAATAAAAAATATATAAAGAACAGGTATGAGTATAATAACATAAGTTTAATAATAAAATAATTAATAAATAATAAAATAATAAATAAATAAAAGTAAAATAATAAAAATAAGAAATAAAAGAATAAAAATAAAAATAAAAGGATTAAACAAAATTAAAAACTATAAAAGAAAACATAATGTTAATAAATATAATGAGTTAAAGCAGTAAAACATATGAGTTTTAAAGCAGTAAAACATGAGTTAAAGCAGTAAAGCAAATGAGTTAAGCAGTAAAACATATGTTAAAGCAAGTAAAACATGATTAAAGCAGTAAAACATATGTAAAGATGTAAAGCAGTAAAGCAAAAGCATACTAAATCCCTTGTTGCTAGGTAACACTCTATTGATTTACTGATTTACTGCTTTAGAGGTGTAAAATTTTTTGTTTTTAACTTTTAAATATGAGTTAAAGCAGTAAAACTATGGTTAAAGCAGTAAAGCGTAAAACAAAAGCCATATAATCCCTCGGTGTTGGTACACTCTATTTGATCAACTGATTTACTGTTTTTTAAGGTATGTATGTTAATAAATATTGATTAAGCAGTAAAAATATAGTTAAAGCAGTAAACTGAGTTCAAGCAGTAAGCAGTAAAACAAAGGCAATTTACTTCATCCCCTTGGTGTAGTAACACTCTATGATCTACTGATTTACTGCTTTAAGGTATGTAATGTTTAATAAATATGTGAGTTTAAGCGTAAACATATGAGTTAAAGCAGTAAAAACATGAGTTAAAGCAGTAAAGCAGTAACAAAGCATATCTAAGGCCTTTGGTGGCTAGGTAAACCTTATTGATTTACATGATTTACTGCTTTAAGGTATGTAATGTATAAATATATGAGTTAAAGCAGTAAAACATATGAGTTAAAGCAGTAAAACATGAGTTAAAGCAGTAAAGCAGTAAAACAAAAGCATACTAAGCCCTTTGGTGTTAGGTAACTCTATTGTCTACTGATTTACTGCTTTAAGGTATGTAATGTTAATGTTTTTAATAAAATTTCGTACAATTGTAGTAAAATAAAATGTTTATATATCAGCCACTCTGGTTTTTTTTTTTCTTCTTACATACAATTTTTAAAAATTTATAAATTAAAAAGTATTAAGTAAAAAATATAAAAGAAAAATAATGTTAATAAATATATGTGTTAAATAATAGGTCTGTAATGAGTTACAGTTTTAGGTTCGCTAAAATGTTTTTAATAAAAATGTTTAAGTATGAAATAAAAATGAATGACTCGTAGTATATATATTTTTTCATTCGCGCGGGAATATTGCGCCTGCGGGCGCACGCGGCGGGCGAGAACGCGGAAATATTGCGCCTGCGGGCGCACGCGGCGGGCGGGGACGCGGCTGGGCTGGCTGTCTTTGCGCGGAGGGCGCATGCTGCGCCCTGGTGGGCAGCTTATGATCTAGGGGCAGACATCAATATTAGCTCTGTTCTATGATGTGGAGTAGAAAAGGCTAGAAAAGGTTAGAAAATGCATCAATGCTGCGGCATCAATCCATCAAAGATGAGGATCAAAGCTGAGGCATCAATCTGAGGCATCAAAACCTGAGGCATCAAAGTTGAGGCATCAAAGTTGAGGCATCAAAATATCGAGTGTGGGAGTGTAAGTGTAAGTGTATCTGTGTGTGTGTGTGTGAGTGTAAGTGTATATGGGCTAGTGTAAGCGCTTATAAGTGTCATAGTGTGTATGTATGTAAGTGAAAGTGTCTATGGTGAGTGTGAATGTAAGTGTATATGGGTTAGTGTAAGTGTCTATGGAGAGTGTAAGTGCTTATAAGTGTCATAGTGTGTATAAGTGTCATAGTGAATGTGTGTATAAGTGTCATATTGTATGTGTGTAGGTGTGTGTGCAAGTAAATATATATATATATATATATATATATATATATATATATTATATATATATATATATAATATATATATATATATATATATATATATATATAGGCTATAAGTGAATAGAAAAAGACTAACTCATAGTAGGAAGCATCCTAGCAGCTTGTAATATACAACCATTCCTCATACCTTATAACCTAGGGTACACACCCATATTAGGGCTATTCTAAGCTCAGGGGAGGCTAGAAAAAGCTTGAAAAAAACTGGCACTCAGTGGCCATGTGGCCCTCACTTGGCACTCTAGGTGGCACTCACTTGGCACTCATTGGCACTCATTGGCACTCATTTGGCACTCATTGGCACTACTTGGCACTCAACTGGCACTCATCTAATACTCATAGAACACTAATAAACACTCCTTACGGTGAACGTTGATTGGGAACCGTCAAAGTTGAACCATCAATAATCTGAGTCATCAAAAAGCTACAAGGTCGAAAAAGATACAATGTCAAAGTACCGTAGAATACACAAGGGTTGACCGAAAAATTTGGGTACTCAAAATTGCATGGAAGACCAAAAGGTTGGTCGAAAAAATAGGGTGGCCGAAAAATTAGGGATGGCAAAAATTAGGGTGGCCAAATTGACCCATGGAAGACCAGGGTTGGCAGCGTGTTTGTACGTGTGTTAAAGTGTAAATGTAAGTTGAGTAAGTTCTATGGGTGAGTGTAAGGTGTCATAGTGAATGTATATATGTGTAAAGTGTGTGTGTGTGTGGTTGTGTGTGTGTGTGTGTCTGTGTGTTTGTATGTGTGTATAAGTGGTAAATGTAAGTGTAAGTATCTATGTGAGTGTAAGTGTCATAGTGAATTATGTATAAGTGTAAGTGTGTTGTGTGTGTGTGTGGATGTGTGTGTGGTGTGTGTGTGTGTGCACCGCGTGTGTGTATTTGTGTGTGTGTAAGTAAATTGTGTGTGTAGTAAATCTGTGTGTGTGTGTAAGTAAATCTGTGTGTGAGTTGTAAGTAAATCTGTGTGTGTAAGTAAATCTGCGTGTGTAAGTAATCTGTGTGTGTAAGTAGTAAGTCTGTGTGTGAGTGTAAGTAAAACTGTGTGTTAAGTAAAATCTGTGTGAGTGTAAGGAAATCTGTGTGTAAGTAAATCTGTGGAGTTAAGTAAATTGTGTGGTAAGTTTAATTGTGGTGTGGTGGTAGTAAATGGTACGTAGAATACACAAGGGTTTGAAACGAAAAATTGGGTTCTAAATTTGCACACCTGGAAGGACAAAGGGTTAACCAATAAAATTAAGGGTGCAAAAAATTAGGGTGGCAAAAATTTAGGGTGGGCCAAAATTGACCCAAGGGAAAACCAAAGGGTTGGTCGAAAAAATTAGGGTTGAGGCAAAGAAATTAGGGATCGGCCAAAATTATGGTGAGCCCAAAATTGACCCATGGAGAACCAAGGGTTGGTCAAAAAAAATTTAGGGTGGGGCACGTACAACGGTTGCTCCGCAACCGTTTGGCGCAACCCTTCTTTGAAGGGTTGCCAAACAAGTTAGGGGTTGGGCCAAAAAATTAGGGTTCAATAGGGTTCTCATAACAAAATTTGGTTCTCAAAAATTTGGGTTCTCAAAAAATTCGGGTTTGGGGCCAAAACAGGTCAAGGCCAAAAAGGTCAACGGTCAAAAAAGGTCACGGCCAAAAAAGGTCAAGGC
>JABUQX010027903.1:0-7500 GCA_015478945.1 Trachelipus rathkii
TTATGCTTCGTTCAGTTCCTCGGACTGGGTGTTTTAACGTTTTCATTTATCGTTTGAGCGCTTTCGCGTTTTTCATTACCTCCGCTTCATGTGTATATTTATATATATATATATATATATATATATATATATATATATATATATATATATATATATATATATATATATATATATATATATATATATATATATATGAGAGAGAGTGAGCATGGGGGGGGGGGTTGGAAGAAAACTAAATGCATAAGCCCCTTTTAAAACATTTATCATTGAGTGTTGAAGCAAACAAGTTGAAGCTTTTGAGCTGTGAGAACTAAAGCCTCTCAGTTTGCATCAAAGTTGATTGGAGTAAATGGTTAAGCTGAAACAGTCACATGAATAAACAGAAATAAAAAGAAAATTATATACATAAAATTATTTTTATAAATTAAATATGCAAAAGTAAATATTTGAAATGAAAAATATATTCGTGTAATTAATTTTTCATGAGGTAAATTATTATTATTAAGACCCCGATTGTGAGGTATAAAATACCTTGTTCATCAAAATAGTTTTTCATATATATATATATATATATATATATATTTATATATATATATATAACTGCTATATATATATATATATATATATATATATATATAACTATACTATATATATATATATATATATATATATAAAAAAAAACTCATATATATATATATATATATGTATATATGTATATATGTAAAATGTATGTAATAACATATGTATGTATAATAATATATATGTCTTTCATATATATATATATATATTTACTGACAATATATATATATATGTATGTATATATGTAATAATATGTATGTATGTATGTATGTATAACAATATAATATGTATGTATGTATGTATATATATAATATGTAATATGTGTAAATATGTGTGTACATGTATGTATATGTATATATGTACTCTTTCAACAACAATATGTAATAATATATATGTATATGTATGTATGTAATAATATGTTCTTTAATATGTATGTAATGAGACTATGTATATATGTATGTGCTCACTCTTTCTCTCCTCTCACTCCTGTGATTGTCAAATTTTTTAAGGGACTGAATATGTTTTTTTTTTTTAAAATCATTTAGTTTAGTTACCTCTAAAAAAAATTTTTTAAGTGTAATAAAACGATAAAGATCGGAATTTATATATATATATATATATATATATATATATGCCCTGTATATATGTATATGTATGTAAGTAAACAAATATTTTTTCTATAGCTCATTTGACTACTTATGTTTGTGATTGGAGGTTGGAATTGTAGCTCTGTCTAAAGCTAAACTCGTTTTTACAACTGGTTAATATGTAAGAAAATATAACTGGTCTGATTAGAGAATGTGAGCTGTTCTCCCTTGGTTTAACAGTCTTACGATGTAAAAATAGGTACACCACTCCTGGAATAGGGCTATGCCGGTGGTGGTGGGTAGAGTATACTCACTATATATATATATATATATATATATATATACCATAACTCTTTCATATATATATATATATATATATATATATATATATATATATATATATATATATATATATATATGTATATATATATATATAATGATTAATATCTGTATGAGGTACTCTATATATATATATATATATATATATATATATATATATATATATATATATATATATATATATATATATATATATATATATATATTTTCTGTATTTATTTATATATATATATATATATATATATATATATATATATATATATAGTCGTCAGTTCTGGTTATATTATTATCAGTGATATGGTCACCACTCGATATGATATCCTATTATCTGGTATGACAACTATATAGCGACGGAGGATGATCAGCATGTATGTCGCGATGTCAGTCTGTTCCACTTCAGGACAAGCCGTCGACTGGTTCGGATTAAGTCCGGCTAAGGCAAAGGCGATCGAAGGTTGTCGGAGAGGGTATGCTGATCTGCACGAGCTCGTTGGCTAAACAGGAGGCTGGGTGTTCTTCTGGCCAACTCTGGGACAATCTGGAAGGGACAGAGAGTATACAAAATACTCTCTGTAGTTATCTCTATGACAGGTAACCTCAGCGGCTACCTGCGAAATTATCTCTTTAGTAGTTAAACTACTTTTTAGGTGGCAGACTAACTGGAGGATCTCGGAGGTCCGGCGAAGATATCACCATCCACGGAGACCATCCACCTACAGGAGAACCTCTTGAAGATCGTCCAAAGGGTTCTTGGTAACCCTGAGGAGGTTTCTAAGCCTCTTGGTAGGCTCAGAGAGAGGGAGAGAAGTAGGGCCAGTCGGAGATCTTGTAGTCCAACTCCGGGGGAGAGACGAGGCAGCCCAACTTCTAGTAGAGAGACGAGGGAGTCCAACTTCTTGCAGAGCTTCTTCTTCTTGGCTTCGTAGGTCGGATCTGATATTTCCGCTTTTTGTTCTATATTAGCAAATTATCTCTATAGTTGTAGCAAAGCGCTACGAATTATTTCTTTTAAAGGCTAATAAGACAACAAGCAGAAATCCAGATTATTTATTTCTAACGAAAAAGTCGTACAAAGTTATAATAAAAAAAATTACATATATAATAATCAAGTTTTTATACAAATATTATTACTATTTACATTTGACCAATTTATAACTTTTATTTTTATTTTTATTATAATATTTTAAATACATTTAAAAAAAATTATATTTTATGGTCTAACTTTTCTAAAAATGGATATAATAAAATGAAACATTGCAGAAGCTGTCGGTAGATGGCGTTTGCCTTCACATTCTGAACATAATATAAACACAAGATGGAGTTTATTGTTAAAAGTTCATTATTATTGCTTAAAACTAAGTTTTTTATAAAATATATATATTTTTATCAAATATTGATAATATTTATAATATAATATAACAAATGTAATATTTTTAATATACAATTTTTAATTATTAACATCTGAATAATGAAAATAAGTCATTTTTAAATTTAATAGACTTATTGATATTTCTGTTACTTTTTCTTTTATGGTTCATTCTGTAAGTATTTTCGTTTGGGGAAACTAGCTTAAACACTTCACTATATATTTACTTCCCCACCAGAACACGGAGTGACTTACATCATGAAGAGGAACCGGTGCTGAGGGGAACACTTAAAGAAAGGGACTGAGTGGATTCTATCCTGAATCGGACTCTATTAGGAAATGTGTATTTCTTTTTTTTATATATTTGATAAAATCACTAAAAGGGGCACTGAGTGGCTTCTATCCTGAAGCGGACTCTATTAGGGAGTGTTTATTTCTTTTATTATTAGTATTTTATGTAATCACTAAGAGGGGCACTGAGTGGCTTCCATCCTGAAGCGGACTCTACGGGGAGGGTTTCGTCTAGTAAGGGGGGCACTTGGAAGAATAGGGACAGTAGGAATCCTTAGGACATCAGCAACGTCAGGGACATCAGGAACATCGGCGGCGTCAGCGACATCAGGATCATCAGGGTCATCAGAGACATCAGGGTCATCAGGGACATCAGGATCATCAGGGACATCACGATCATCAGGGACATCAGGATCATCAGGGACATCAGGATCATCAGGGATATCGGGATCATCAGGGACACCAGAGACAGTAGGATCATCAGGGACATCAGAGACATCAGGATCATCAGGAATCGTTGACGTTACCGTTTCCATAAAAGCAGGTTTTAAACGGCTAATTGAGACTACTGTAGTTTGACCATTCCTGAGTTCTATCTTGAAACAATGTGGCATTCGTTGAAGGACTTTGAAAGGACCACTATAGGGAGCTTCTAAGGGTTTTCTGATCCTATCAGTCCTTAGGAAGACATGAGAACAGGTCTTGAGTGCCTCCGGAATATATGAAGAATTGTTGAAGGAGTGAAAAGTAGGAAGGTCTCTAAAGTCCAATTCTTTCATGTGGGCGATAAATTTCTTCATAAAAGAATCCATTTCTTGTTTGTTGTTAGGAGAAGATTGAAGAATGTCCATAGGACAAAGTGGAGTTTTTCCAGTTACTGCTTCAAAGGCGGAATAACCGGAATCGTTTGGAATGCATCTGAGACCAAGTAGAGTGATGGGTAAAGACAGAAGCCAGTTTTCTTTACGTGCCATCAAGGCAGTCTTGAGAGATCGGTGAAACCTTTCTATCTGGGAATTTGTTTGTGGGTGGTAAGAGGTTGTTCGAAGACGATGGAAACCAATCATATGTGACAACTCACTGAAGAACTCGCTTTCGAATTGAGGACCTCTGTCAGAAATCACATAGAGAGGAACACCGAATCTAGATATCCACTGCATAAAAGCATAGGCAACAGATTTTGCTGTAGTGTTTGTAATTGGGAAGGCTTCAGCCCATTTTGTGTTTCGGTCGATGCAGGTAAGTAGATAGCGAAAAACTGGAGAAGAAGATCCACAAAATGCTGAAGGTGAAAAAGGACCCACTATATCTATATGAACTGTTTCGAATCTTGAAGAAGGAATTTCTAATGGAGTGACCGTTGTTTTGGTGTGACGATGAACTTTAGACAGCTGGCACTGCTCACAAGTGCGTACAAAAAGCCTAATGTCACGATCCATACAAGGCCAAAAATATCTTTTCTTGATCAGTCGTAAAGTACCTTTGATACCAGGATGGGACATTTGATGCAACGTATTAAATATTTGAAGGCGAGCTGGCTTCGGAAGAAATGGTCTGGGAAAAGAAGTAGAGGTATCGCACCATATCTTGAGGTTGTCCTGCAGGGGATAATTATGAAGACGATCATGATAGGTCTTGATTTCTTCATCTTTTTCTTGAAGGCGAGCTATTGCAGGCAAATCGACAGCGTCAACTGATACCGAATGAATCCGGGAAAAAGTGTCGGCCACCATATTGTCTGCTCCTCTGATATAACTTGCTGTAGAAATATATTCTGTTAGTACTGAGAGATGTCGCTGTTGACGATCACTTTTTGCAGGATTTTTGGAGTAGAAAGCGGAAACAAGAGGTTTGTGATCTGTGCAAAGGGTGACGACTCTTCCCTCTAACATGTGTTTAAAATGAAGGACAGCATAATATGCTGCCAAAAGTTCTCTGTCGAAAGCAGAATATCTTCTTTGGGGATCTGATAACTTCTTGCTGTAGAAGTCAATGGGAACAGGTTGACCATCAATCATCTGGTGTAATGCTGCTCCGATTGAAGTCTGACTGCTGTCAGTTACGAGTTGTAAATGTGAGACATTAGGTAAAGAGAAAGGGAGTGTTAGGGCATTTTGAAGAGCTTCCTTAGTATCTTGAAAAGCTGTCACTTCTTCTGGAGTCCATTCAAGAGATTTATCCTTGGGATGAAACTTGGCTTTTTCAGATAATGGGAAGACGATTTTGGCAAAATTAGGGATAAATCTTCTGTAGTATCCTAACATCCCAAGGTATCTTCGTAGAGATGCTGAATCGCACGGTAGAGGAAAACTTGAGATGGATTCTTTCTTTTCGTTGGGAGGACATAGTCCTTCTGAAGACACGGTGTAGCCGAGAAAATTGAGTGAAGATTGATTAAATTCACATTTTTCTAAAGAGATTTTAAAACCATTTTCTTGGAGGAGTTTAAAAACTTGTTTCAGATGATTTTCATGTTCAGTTTTGGATGTAGAAAAAATGAGACAATCGTCTAAATAGGTAAACACGAAGGGAAGGTCTCTGAAGATGGCGTCCATTACTCTTTGAAATGTAGCTCCCGCATTCTTTAAACCAAAAGGCATAGATAAAAATTCGAAGAGACCAAACGGAGTGATGACTGCTGTTTTCTCTATATCTTCTGGTCTGATGGGGATTTGGTGATAAGCCTTTTGAAGGTCAATCTTGGAGAATATGGTAGAGTTATGCAGGCGTTGAGATAGGCTCTGAATGTGTGGAATGGGATATCTATCCTGTTTTGTTATGCTGTTAAGGGCTCTGAAATCCCCACAAGGTCTCCATGTTCCAGGTGTTTTCTTAGGCACGAGGTGTAAAGGAGACGCCCATGCAGATTTACTTGGCCTCACTATTCCACTTTTTAGAAGAATGTCAAATTCAGCTTTTGCCGCCTTTAACTTGTCGTCAGGTAATCGGCGAGCTCTGGCAAAAACTGGGGTTGAATCACCAGTTTCTATATGTAGTGTTTTGGTCCATTATCTTTAATTACTAGATTGTTGATGTCTATAGGTGAAATTAAGGACGGGAAATCTTGTAGGAGTGAAGTTATGTCTGTATTTTCACCTTGAAGTTGAGCGTGAAGAGATGGTACCTCCTCAGAGGTTATTTTCAACGGAGCTAGAAGAGTAGTATAAGTATCTTGCAGTGTTCTTTGTCCACAGTCAATTAGGAGACCAAAATTGTGAAGAAAATCCATTCCAATAATAGGCATAGTAATTTCTGCTACTATAAATGTCCAGGTGAATTCTCTTCTTAATTTTGGTATACTGATATTTGCTACAACTTCCCCATGACACTTTATGGGCGAGCCATTGGCTGCGGAACAAGTGACGTTTGAAGGGTGCAGCGTCATGTTAGAGACCATGTTATATGGAAGGCTAGATATGCTGGCTCCGGTATCTAGTAAAAACTGGTGCATGGTGCCAAAAATCCGTACATCTATTGTTAACTGCGAAGTTGACACGGCACAAATGTCAACTTGCTCCTTTAGTTTTCCGACGGAGTTGGGGATGCTGCTCTTGATGGAGGTCTAGAATTAGGTAGGATGTTTAGTCCCGTTTTGTTTGGCCATGTACACCATGGTTTACAGCTTTTAGAGCGTGGTCCATAATAAATGTGGCCTCTACACACCTTTGGTCGTTGATTTTCGTGGAACGGCGCCAGGCCAAAAGTAGTGGTTGTTCTTGATCTTGATGCGGCGGGGGCAATGGCGGTGGCAGGGGATGATACAGCCATGACAGGAGCTTGTGGGCTTAATAACAAGATGTCATTAGCTAAATCTCCCAACTGTTGAAGTGTGAGAGTAGAATGGGCGGCTAAGGTTGTGCGAATGTGACTCGGTAGAGTTTTCAAAAATTGCACTCTGACCAAGTCCTCTCCTATATTTAATTTCTCTGCCTGCCGAATCATATCCTGTAGATATATAGATGGTTTGCCACTGTAGACCTTTTTGGAAAGTAGATCATTATAAAGCTCCACCTTAGATTTTTCGTAAGTATTCATGACCGCCGTTTTGAAACGGTCATAATCTTCTGCGTCAAGTTCGGCTTGAGATATTCTATCCAAAACTTCAGGCGGAATTTGCGACATAACATGAAAGTACTTAGTTCGTGAGGACCTTATGTTAGCGAGATGAAATTGTGCTTCCATGACACGAAACCATGTCGGGACTGAAGATTCCGAAAAAGTTGGGGGTTTAATTTTCATTGTTGAAATGGATTCTGCCTCTCTTTGATTGTTATCCTGTCCATGTTCGTCTGCCATCTTCGTGGTATCAAATTTTCAGCTCTAGGATCACCAATTATA
>JABUQX010027903.1:12500-15000 GCA_015478945.1 Trachelipus rathkii
TATATATATATATATATATATATATATATTATTTGGGGAGCGTCAATCCATCTAGGCTAGGTCTAGGTTTACGGCAACTAAGACCCATCTAGGTTAGGTAGGGTAGATCTAGGTTTACGGCATTGTAGATCCATTTAGGTTAGGTCTAGGTTTACGGCATCGTCGATCCATATAGGTTTTAATCTCGATTATCAAAGAATAATGCTGTCGATATATCGATGATCGGAAAAAATATCGGAAATGTTTCTTCATTCCTGCACAAACGAAATGAAGCCTAATTTCATGTCTTTTATAATTTCCGGAACATTATTTTTTATATATTTATTGAAACTATAAACATAAAATATACGAAAATAAAGCCGTTTTCGTTTTTGCATTTAAGTTTACGAAACGTTAGAAATGCTCGAGTTTGCGTTCGTTTTGTCAAATCGAGCAAAATGCTCACCAAACGTAAGGAATTTCCTTAATACTGTAAGGTTGCTATTTCCCGTGCTTACCGAACTTAAGCACGGTCTTACGAAAAAATGTAAACAAGTAAGATGGCGGGGTTTTAGACCCGTTTGAATTGACAAAAGTTTCATTCAATAAAATTAACTTTAAATCTAATTTCTTCCAAATCGATAAACTCCATCACAAGAGTTGATCAATTATTTGTAATATAAACCATTTATTATTTTTCTTCCACTGCTGTTCCTTCACTGTCCATTCCATTCCATTCTTCCTTCACCTTCTCCACTGGCTCTTTATTCCATTTCCTTCCTTCCATTATTCTTCATTCAGGCTCCATTATACTCTCTCTCTCATATATATATATATACAAATATATATATATATATATATATATATATATATATATATATATATATATATATATATATATATATATATATATATATATATATATATATAATAATATGTAAAATATAATAATATATAAAAAAAATATATATATATATATATTCCTCTCTCTCTCTCTCCTTCTTTCTTTGTCCCATTTTTTCTCTCTCTCTCACCCATGATCTATCACACTCTCTCTCCACCCCTCTTTCTCTCTTTCTCATATATATATATATATATATATATATATATATATATATATATATATATATATATATGTAATAATAAACCCTCTCTCTCTCTCTCACTCTCTCTCTCTTTCTCTCTAATCTCTCCTCTCTCCTCAAAAGAAAAACAAATATATATATATATATATATATATCTATATACACTCTCTCTATCTACATATAAAGATCTATTTATATATATATATATATATATATATATATATATATATATATATACAATTATATGTACAACCTCCTGTGGCAAACCATTCCAAAATTTAACAACCCTATTGCTGAAAGAATGCTTTCTTATATCAAGATGCATGCTTTCTTCTTAATTTTCTTGTTATGCCCCCTGGTCTCCCGTCCGTGCTCTACTATGAAGAATTTATTGGTCTCTGTATTATCAATAGATGTAAAAATTTTGTAGACTTGTATCATGTCCCCTCTGAGAAATCGCCTTTCTACAGAAAAATTCCTAACCCCTTCAGCCTCTCCTCATAGTTCTCCCCCTCACACCAAATCATCCTTGTTGCTCTCCGTTTCTCTCTCTCTCTCTCTCTCTCTCTCTCTCTCTCTCTCTCTCTCTCTCTCTCTCTCTCTCTCTCTCTCTCTCTCTCTCTCTCTCTCTCTCTCTCTCTCTCTCTCTCTCTTGCATATCTAAGTCTTTCTTTAAATAAGGGGCCCAAACTTGTTAGTACTGTATTATTGGCATAACATAGCTATTATACAGTTTACTTATTCTTCTTTGCTTCTTGTAACAACGTACGTTTATTATGCCCCAGCATCTTATTGGCTTTCATTCCCTTGCTTGCTTCAAACGCACAGTTAAGCTACTTTCAAATTACTGTATAATCACACCTAAATCTTTTCTTGGTCCACAGACTCAGAGCCACTCCCCATTCATATCATAGTTATTATTTGAGAAACCTAGGTGAAAAAACCTTACACTTTTACTATTAAAATTCATTTTCCCTTACCTGCCCACCCAAGAAGTTTATCAAGATCATTTGAATATACATTCCTTCACTATTCCTAACTGGGGTATTACATTGGTCATCATCTGCAAACATAGAAACCTTGCATTTAAGTCCCTGGTCTAAATCACTTATATATATGAGGAACAAAACCCCAGCTCTGAACCCTGTGGGAAACCACTCTTCACTATTTCCTTGATGACTTATTGTCATTTAGTTGTACACACTGTTTTCTATTCCACAACCACTCTTTAATCCAACCATGTACCACTCCACCTATACCACATTGAAATAACTTCTTCATCAGCCTTGGGTGGGGACAACCCATCAAGCATATATATATATATATATATATAATATATATATATATATATATATATATATATATATATATATATATATATACATTATAAAAACTTATATATATATATATATATATATTCACATCTGAAACATCTC
>JABUQX010027903.1:22500-37500 GCA_015478945.1 Trachelipus rathkii
TCTCTCTCTCTCTCTCTCTCTCTCTTCCATATTCCCTGATGTGTCTCTCTCTCTCTCCTCTTTCCTCTCTCTCTTTCTCCTGCCTCCGCTCTCTCTCTCCTCTCCTCTCACTATATATATATATATATATATATATATATATATATATATATATATATATATATATAGATATATATATGTTTTATTTTTTTATATATATATATATATATATATATATATATATATATATATATATATATATATATATATATATATATATATAGAGATTTTTATATATATATTTATTTATATATATTTATATATATATATATATGCTCTGCTCTCACTGCCCTATCTCACCTAACTATCATATATATATATATATATATATATATATATATTCATAGAGGTTTGCGAATAATTTTATTTTAAATTGAATTTTTTTTTTAAATTGGTCGCAGAATCCTAAAAATTTAAATTTGCCAGTAATATTTTTAATTTTCATTAAATTTACATCAAAGAAAAGGCAAAATGTAGAACTAGGCGTTATTAAACGTCAACTTTGAGCATTATTCTTTTTCACCAATTTTATTCGTCTATTTGTTTTTAATTGGCAATTGAAAGCAAAAAGGGAAAAAAATAATCTCCAAGTTGGCAGTTTAACTGTAAAATACTACTCTGAGAGTCATCTATAGCTTCCTACCACTACTGGTTTGCGTGCGATATTAAAATTATCGGAAATTTTAGGTAGCGCCTCTCCTATTATGAAACCGAAATAGACTTCCCTCTACCTCATTCCAGCTTTAAAGCTGATTGTGAAGATAAGATAAAGTAAAATTTAGCATATATTTGCCAACTCTAGTTCTCATTTAAAGCTATATAACTTTAATTACTCGTGAGGGCTGAAACTCTAAACTTTAATTAATAATAAATATTTTAAAAATATTGTTATATTGTTAATCTTTAACATTAATATTTCGAGGTCTCCTTTATGATATTTTTCAGATATTCTTTAACAAGGATTGAGAACAGGTTAAAAGTTAGGTTTTCTACCACCGTTTTTTAAGGACTTAAAAGTAACTAGTGAGGTAATTTAAACTTTTCTTATACTTTCTCATAGAGCAATTTAGCAAGTACAGTCAACAATAAATAAAAGACGAGATAAGTCAGAAACTGTAAGCCTCCGTAAGAAAACGAACTCTCGCCGCTTACTCGTGTCTAGGATTGGCAAACGCACCAGGTGCAGTGCGGTGCGTGGTGCGCACATTTTGGTGAGGTGCGGTGTGATGCGTCACCAAATTCAGTGTACCGGTGCGGTGCTGTGAGGTGCGAAGCGCGGTACGCATCGAAACATATGGGTGCGGTGCGGTGCGGTGCGGTAAGACAAAAATGACTTATGGTGCGTGGTGCGCTTACCCTGGTGCGGTGCGGTGCGGTGCGCAAAATTCCAGTGCTCGGCCAACCCTACTCGTGTCTTTCTGCAGTCGTCAGCTTAGTTCGCTCTTCACCTACCCGAGATATCCACTGCAGACACTGCAGCAGACACTAGCTTAGCCCAATCTAACCTCATCTTCAATAAGTTTTCATTAAAGTATGGTCTTTTATTGTTTCTTGTTATTTTTTTTTTTTTTTAAATGTTCTTTTCTCATTGGCTTGCGTCTTTCTCTAGAAAGTTTCTCTCAGGGAATCAAACCAATGAACTTCTTCAAAGGAATCTATCCCATGATCTTTGCCACACAAGTTAGCTTCGTAAAAGCATAAGCTACTCAAATTAAGAATAGGCGAAAAATAAAAAAATCAAATAAAGTAAAATAAAATATAATAAAAAAAAAAAACAACTCAGTTTTATATTAAAAGGTAAAAACATTTATTTTAAGAGCATTTCTCATCCGATATCTCTTTATGGCGCTGTGCCGAAACGAGAAAGAAGCGATAATTTGTGATGAAAGATTCGATAGGAAGAGAGAGAATTAGAGGCAATTTATATGAGTCATGGAAGAGAGAGAAAAAAAATATATAAAGAAATATTATATATTTCCCATCAATTTACAGATAATTTCTTATATATATATATATATATATATATATATATATATCCGTATCATATATATATAATAAATATATATATATATTATATTTATTATATATATATATATAAATTTTATTTTTTATATATATATATATATATATATATATATATATATATATATATATATATATATATATATATAATATATATATATATATATATAATTATATATATACTATATATATAAAGATAATTTTTTATATATATATATATATATACTGTGGCGTATCCAGGGGGGGGCAGGGGGCCATGGCCCCCCCCCCGGAAATTTTCTAGACACTAAAAAATTTTAAATATTATATCTGTTAATAATATAATATGCAGAGGTTAAATTAATTTTATATAATTCGTCGCTGTCAGGAACAAATCTCGTAAGTCCTTTAGTTAAACTAAACTTGAAGCCATCAGAGAAAAACTGGCAACATTAGAATTTCAAGCAGGATTTTTTTGAAGAATGTGTAAAAGGTATCAAGAGCTGAATGATTGAAATTGCTGGTACAAAGAAATAACAAGTTCGAAAAAGACAGACCCACACATTCCTACTTCCGACCACAAACTTATTATTGTACATCCATTTTTATACTATTTTTGTATGATTTAATATCAGCATTAGGTGAGAGGTTTTTAAATCATAAAGAAATTATCTCTTCCTTGCAATTTGCCATACCCAACAGGTTATGTGCAGATGTAGAGATAAAAGATTGTGTAATATTTTACAAGAAGATCTCGAAAGCCTAAAAGAAGATTTAGTAAAAGCAGAATGGGATTCATGGAAGTAGTTGAAATGCCATCACAGCACAGATCGTCCAAAAACAGCAAAAATAGACGGACTAGTTTCTTGTTCGAGTCACAATTTCCCAATATTTACATCTTGTTGCAATACTGGCAATTTTACCCGTCTCTACTGCTTCAGTAGAAAGAAGCTTTTCAACATTTAGACTTCTGAAAACCTACCTGAGAAATACTATTGGAGATGGAAAGACTTACTGGACTTGCCCCCCCTACATACATACATCGAAATATTGACATTAAAAACTGAAGATGTTATCTCGGATTTGCTCACTCTCATGCCCGGCGATTAAAGTTAACAATTTAGGTAAGATGATTTTAGTAATTTATAAAAATTACTCCCATTTTTTCTTAGAAATTTAATTTTTGTCCTTCCACTTTAAATATATATATATATATAATATAAATATTATATATATATATATAATATATATATTATATATATATTGCAGCGCCCCTAATCATTAGCTTATATACATACTCTCGTCTACTATATCTCGTGGCTTACTATATAATACATACGCACCACTCATATATTAGTACCCGACTAATATTTCAAAATAATATTATTATATATATATTATACGTGAGAGAAGTGGTGTGGATTTTCGGTCTGGCCCCCCAAAAAAATTTCTGATACGCACACTTCTGATATAATCACTATATAATGATACTTATATATATATCATTATATTATACTCATAATACTCTAGTAATGATAAGTAATTGTGGTGATACTTATTTACTGATATTGACTTACGAACAATATTAGAGTCATAGTGGTAATAATTATATATCCTTAAGTACACCCTAGTCATATACTTATATGAATAGTATATATTATATGACAAAGTATTATACACCGCACACCTCGAGACACGGGACGTCTGATCAAAAAACATTTGTTTGTTGGCATAGGGCTAACCTCTAAGATACATAAATAGATGTTCTAGGGGCGAAATGAATTTTTTTTTGTTCCTATGTTCTAGGGGTTGAAATGAGGTTAGTCAGGGTTAGTTAGGTTAAGTAGGTTAGAGTCACGAATGTTAGGTCAGACTCAGGTCACTCTTAGGAAAAAAAATTTTCATTTCGTATAAAAAAAAAAAGTTAAGTTACCCTCCAAATTCCTTTTCTTCTTCCTTTTCCGTTTCTTTTATACCGCACCACTACAAGAAAAGTTTACATATTTCCAGACATTAATATTTCGCAGCGTAATCTAGAAACCCAAAACAAAAAAAATAACAAATTTTTTTTTATGTTGGTTTTAAAATTATTTTCATTTCGCCCTCTCTAGAAATTGTTTTATATTTAATAACTTAGGTTTATATTCAGTAACTTTACTAATTATAGTATTTTCGTGGGGTGATAAGTAACTTTTATATATCCATATAATACATATATACGCATATACTTATATACTTTATATATAAATATATATTATATATATATATAAGATAATATAATATATATATATATATATAGTATAATATATATATAGATAATATAATATAATATATATATAATAATATATATATATAGTATATAATTTTTTATATATATAATATTATATATATATATATACATATATATGGCCTATTCAGTACGATCTTTCATCGGAAAAAGTATATATTTAAACTTTGTATTTTCCCACTTATAAAAGTTTTTTTTTAACCAATAAGCATAAAGATAAAGTTGCCAGTCGCTTCAAACGGTTGTAGTAGTAGGGCGGTCAAATTGCACACCGCCTCTTTTACCCCACCTGACCTTGTTACCCCTAGGCCTCTTTTACCCCACCCTAAAATTTGGGCAACCTGAATTTTTTGAGCCCAAATTTTTACCTGACCTTGACCTTTTTTGGCCTTGACCTTTTTGGGCCTTGACCTTTTTTGGGAACCCTAATTTTTTGGCGACCTTCTTGACGCCCCTTCGAAGAAGGGGCGAGCCAGACGGATGCGGGGCATCCGTCGTACGTAGCGCCCCCTTATTTTGACCCCCCTTTAGGGCTTAGCCCCTTTTTTGATGTTTTGGCCTTGATATTTCGGCTTTGCGCCTTTGATATTTCGCGGCCTTTGATACCGATCAAGGTATGAAATTACCCCATTAAGTCATGGAGGATTAAGTGGTGCGCTAAATTGAACTCCTCAACCCTGTCACCTTCGTTTGGTAGGACCTCTGCTGCTAAACATGAGGTCATGTAAGTATCTGACCTGTTTGGATCTGTCCTAACTTATTTCCATCCACACTCACACCTACACACACACGCGCACACACACACACACACACACCTAGCCTACACCTAGCCTACACCCAGCCTCCACATAGCCTACACCCAGCCTACACCTAGTCTACACCTACACCTAGCCTACACCTACACCTAGCCTACACCCAGCCTTCACCTAGCCTACACCTACACCTAGCCTCCACCCAGCCTTCACCTAGCCTACACCTACACCTAGCCTCCACCCAGCCCCTTCACCTAGCGTACATCTACACCTCAGCCTCCACCCAGCCTTCACCTAGTCTACACCTACACTTAGCCTACACCAAGCCTACACCTACACCTAGCCTCCACCCAGCCTTCACCTAGCCTACACCTACACCTAGCCTCCACCCAGCCTTCACCTAGCCTACACCTACACCTAGCCTCCACCCAGCCTTCACCTAGCCTACACCTACACCTAGCCTACACCTGCCCCTACAGCTTTGATGCCTCACCTTTGTTGATGGCTCAACTTTAATGCCCCAGCTTTGTTGATGGCTCAACTTTGATGGCTCAACTTTTATGGCTCAACTTTGATGGTGTCATCTTTGATGGTACCTATATTGATGGTTCAGCTTGATGATCGATTTATTTGATTGTTCACTTGATGGTTCCCATCACCGTAAGGTTGGTATCTAGGGTGTTCTATATATTCTATGAGCATTCATGAGCCAGGGAGTGCCAAGTGAGTGCCAAGTGAGTGCCAAGTGAGTGCCAATGAGTGCCAAGTGAGTGCCACATAGTGCCAACTGAGTGCCACATAGTGCCAACTGAGTGCCACTTTTTTCAAGCCTTTTCTAGCCTCCCCTGAGCCTAGAATAGCCCTAATATGGGTGTCTACCCCTAGGTTATAAGGTATGAGGAATCGATTGGTGTATATTACAAGTTGCTAGGATGCTTCCTACTATGAGTTAGTCTTTTTCTAACACTTATAGCCTATATATATTATATATATATATATATATATTATATATATATATATATATATATATATATAATAATATTTAATAATATATATAATATATATAATATATATATATTATTCATAATATTTATTTTTTTAATATTTTTTTCTATATATATATATATATATATATATATATTACTTACACACAGACACACACACACACACACACACACGCACAACCGCTAGGCTACTTATACGCACATACACCCGCCCTTAGACACTTACACTCGCCCCTACACCTACACACACACACACACACACACACACACACATAGACACTTACACTATGGCACTTATACACACTATGTCACTTATACACACATACACTATGACACTTATACACACATTCACTATGACACTTATACACACTATGACACTTATAAGCACTTACACTCTCCATAGACACTTACACTAGCCCATATACACTTACACTCACACTCACCATAGACACTTACACTTACATACATACACACTATGACACTTATAAGCACTTACACTAGCCATAGACACTTACACTAGCCCATATACACTTACACTCACACACACAGATACACTTACACTTACACTCACACACTCGATATTTTGATGCCTCAACTTTGATGCCTCAGCATTGATGCCTCAGCATTGATGCCTCAACTTTGATGGATTGATGCCGCAGCATTGATGCATTTTCTAACCTTTTCTAACCTTTTCTACCCTACATCATAGAACAGAGCTAATATTGATGTCTTCCCCTAGGTCATAATTGGAACACCAGGGCGCAGCATGCGCCCTCCGCGCAAAGACAGTCAACCCCGCACCCGCAGGTGCGACCCGCCGCGTCCCCGCCCGCCGCGTCCCCGTCCGCCGCGTCCCCGCCCGCCGCGTGCGCCCGCAGGCACCATATCCCCGCGTACCCGCCCGCCGCGTGCGCCCGCAGGCGCAATTTTCCCCGAGCGAATGAAAAATATAATACTATGAGTCATTCATTTTATTTCATACTTAAAAAATTTTTATTAAAAACCATTTTCTTTTATTAAAAACTGTAACTCATTACAGACCTATTATTTAACACATATATTTATTAACATTATTTTTTCTTTTATATTTTTTACTTAATACTTTTTAATTTATAAATTTTTAAAAATTGTATGTAAGAAGAAAAAGCCAGAGTGCCTGATATATAATCATTTTACTACAATTGTACGAATTTTAATAAAAACATATACTTTACAGACCTTAAAGCAGTAAATCAGTAAATCAATAGAGGTGTTACCTAGCAACAAAGGGCTTAGTATGCTTTTGTTTTACTGCTTTACTGCTTTAACTCATGTTTTACTGCTTTAACTCATGTTTTACTGCTTTAACTCATTGTGTTATTACTGCTTTAACTTCATATATTTATTAACAGTACATACCTTAAGCAGTAAATTCAGAAATCAATAGAGGTGTTTACCTAGCAACAAAGGCTTAGTATGCTTTTGTTTTACTGCGTTTACTGCTTTAACTCAATGTTTTACTGCTTTAACTCATGTGTTTTACTGCTTTAACTCATGTTTTACTGCTTTAACTCATATGTTTTACTGCTTTAACTCATGTTTTACTGCTTTAACTCATATGTTTTACTGCTTTAACTCATATATTTATTAACATTACATACCTTAAAGCATTAAATCAGTAAATCAATAGAAGTGTTACCTAGCAACAAAGGGATTAGTATGCTTTGTTTACTGCTTTACTGGTTAACTCTGTTTTACTGCTTTAACTCCTATGTTTTACTGCTTTAACTCATTGATTTATTGCTTTACTGTTTTAACTCATATGCTTTACTGCTTTAACTCATATACTTATTAACATTATGTTTTAATACTTTTTATTATTATTTTATTATTTTTATTTATTATTATTTTTATTATTTTTTTTATTATTTTTATTATTATTTTTAATTTTATTTTTATTATTTTATTTTTATTATTATTTTATTTTTATTTTTATTATTATACTTAGTGTTATTTACTTCATGCCTATTGTTATTATTATTTAACACACACACACACACACACACACACACACACACACTCACACTACACACACACAAATACACTTAACATACCACACACACACAAACACACTGGTTAAACATATCAAATAAGTTCTTTGTATGAACATAACGTGTAATTTATTAAAACATTTTAGTTTTATTAAACACTTACATTTATATTACTCATTCAATTATAACTAAATTATTCCAAGTTTCTTAAAACTTCTATAATAAATCCATCATTATCTTTGAACAAGGAATTTATTATTAACTGTTAATAAACTTTATATTTAAAACTATCAAGTTTTAAAATAATTTTACTAAAATTTTTTTTTTTAGGTTTTATTTAAAAACATATATTTTTACGTACCTGAAAGCAATAAATCAGTAAATCAAATAACCCTCCCCACTCCATCCTCTACACCAAGCTATCCCACGTTTTGTTCTATTGACTAACTGATTTACATCATCTTTAGCCATGTAATAAGTATGAAAATAACAAAATAAGTTCTTCTCTGCTAACATAACATGTATTTTATTAAAATCATCTAGGTTTTTATTTAAAATAACAATTTTCACTTACATTTATATTATTCGCTCAATGTTAACTAAAAACAATTTCAAAGTTTTTTTAAATAATTCGGTTTTTCTTTTATTATTAATTATTATTATTATTATCTATGTACATTGACAATCCATCACGAGGAAACACAACAACCAGCACTCCTTACAGATACGAAACTGACCTCTCTCTGTAAAAAGTGTTGAAAAAACTACTTTAGGCCTAAATTTAGGATAAGCCTTTTTGTACCCCGGGGCGATTTAGGCCTAATTCCCGGTCAAAATATATTTCAAACTGACCTTTTTCTGTAAAATGTGGTGCCAATAAATAACGTTAGCGTCTAAATTTAGCCTAAATTTAGGATAAGCCTTTTGTATCCGGGCTAATTTAAGCCTAAACCAGGTCAAAAGGTAATTCCAGTATAGACAAGAATCATTGTTATTTTATTATTTTTATAAATATATTTCAAACTGAAACATGCTGGATCGGTAAGATCCTTTAAGAGGTAAGAAGGAAATGTTTTCCTTACTTGTGATTGGACGGAGTAATCCTTATCTCTATATGACCTCGTATTTGATTGGTGAAATATTTTATCGTCTTTTTGGTTTTAAGGTATGTAAAAACATGTTTTTCCATATCCTGAGCATTACCTGTGATTAGATGAAAATTAACTTGTTCTTTAAACTTGTATTTGAGCAGTTGTGTTTATTTTCTTTTAGACCCAAACTCATTTTAAAAATCATAGTCATTTTTAGCTGTTAAGCGGTGCACAAGTTATCTGATTTGTATTAAAAGTGTTTTATTTTTACTAAGTGTATATCATATTTATAATAAATACTTACATTGAGGAATAATTATTAATTTCACTAGAATAGATAATAATTAATTCACTAGATTTATAGTAGATCGCGTGAAGCAAAACGC
The DNA here is from genome assembly GCA_015478945.1 of Trachelipus rathkii. NCBI lineage: Eukaryota > Metazoa > Arthropoda > Malacostraca > Isopoda > Trachelipodidae > Trachelipus > Trachelipus rathkii. The sequence goes on from JABUQX010027903.1 coordinate 32,091, forward strand.
AAGAGCGCCCGCAAGCGCGACCCGGTGCGGAACAGCCGCATGAAACCGCCGGCGTAATATTACTATGCGGTTTCGCGAAATTATGTTCTTTATGATATGCCGTTGTAAACTTTTATTACATCATTTTGTATTTTCAAATATTCCGTTTCCTATATTATGAGTCGTCCATTTTATTTCTTTCTTGAACATTTTTAATTTTATTATAGAAAATACCATTTCACTGGTAAAGTTTCTTGAAAAACATTTAGTTTTGAAAAGAACATTTTGTTTTGTAGAAAAGCAGGTTGTTTAATTTATCCTAAAGTTATAATTCCTTAAGGGAAATAGAACAAATAGGCCGGGTGTGACGCTGTCCATGTTCCTCTTTGTGGTACTCCTTTAAGATCTTATTACTTTAAGGAATGTAAAACAAGTTTTATATGCCTTAAAGCTACACCTACATAGAGCGTAGAGTTAATGTATAGAAGTTATCCCATATCTCCCTTTTTAAGGTATGTCTTTACGATTTTAATTCTTCTCTATGTATAAGTTATGAAAAAGTTGTTTATTCTAAAATATTATTACATAATTACAATCTCAGTTAAATATACATGCATGATAAACTTCCCCTCCTTGTACAATCCGTAATTTTCGGCGGTACGACCTTAAAGTATTAGTATCATATTATTATACTTCAAAATTACATCCGAAGTATGATAAGTTCCTAAACCTCTGCTACATCAGCTGTTGTATGCCATTCGTAACATCCATAATATCTCCACATGGTTTGTAATAACACCAGATATATCAGGATTTAAATAAACTAATTGCGCATTGAACATATTGTTATAAGGTTCGTTAAATATACCTTGATCCATTACACAAACTAATATATACACACTGAATGGGACGGTGTCCAAAAGATATCATCCTCTAGGATGTGTGCCCTACCACTTTGAAATACAACGCCCCATATTTTCGCGACCACGTAGTAATATTACGCCGGCGGTTTCTGCGGGCTGTTCCGCACCGGGTTCGCGCGTGCGGCGCTCTTGCGTTGGCTTCACGTGGAATCTATTATAAACTAGTGAATTAATTATTATCTTTTCTAGTGAAATTAATAATTATTCCTCATGTAGTATTTATATAAATATGAAGACACTTAGTAAAAATAAAACACTTTTAATACAAATCAGAAAACTGTGCACCGCTTAAAAGCTAAAATGACTATGATTTTTAAAATGAGTTTGGGTCAAAAGATAAAAAAACACACCTGCTCAAATACAAGTTTAAAGAACAAAGTTAATTTTCATCTAATCACAGGTAAGGCTCAGGATATGAAACAGTTGTTTACATACCTTAAAACCAAAAAAGCGATAAAAAAAATTCTCGACCAATCACATACGAGGTTATATAGAGAAAGGATTACTCCGATCAATCACAAGTAAGGAAAACATGTCCTTCTTACCTGCTTAAAATCTTACCGATCCAGCATATTTCAGCTTTGAAATATATTTAATAAAATAATAATAAACATTATTCTTGTCTATACTGAAATTACCTTTTGACCTGGTAGTAGGCTTTAAATTAACCGGATTACAAAAGGCTTATTCCTAAATTATAGGCCTAAATTTAGGCTAACGTAGTTATTGCACCACATTTTTACAGAAAAAGGTCAGTTTGAAATATATTTTGACCTGGAATTAGGCTTAAATCGCCCCGGGGTACAAAAAGTCTTATCCTAAATTTAGGCCTAAAGTAGTTATTTCAACACATTTTACAGAGAGAGGTCAGTTTCGTTTCTGTAAGGAGTGCGGGTTGTTGTGTTTTCTCGTGCATGGATTATCAGTACATAGATAATAATATAATAATAATAAAAGAAAAATCCGAATTATAAAAAAAACTTTGGAAATGTTTTAGTTAACATTGAGCGAATAATATAAATGTAAGTGAATAATTGTTATTTTTTAAATAAAAAACCTAGAATGATTTTATAAAAACATGTTATGTTAGCAGAGAAGACTTATTTTGTTATTTCTATACTTATTACATGGCTAAAGATTGATGTAAAGCCGTAAGTCAATAGAACAAATGTCAATAAAACAAAACGTGGCATAGCTTTGGTGTAGAGGGATGCTAGGGGCATGCCTTATTTGATATACTGATTTATTGCTTTAAGGTACGTAAAATATATGTTTTTAATAAAAATTTCATAAATATAAGTTAAAAAATTGTGTTGAACTTTATCGCTATAAAATTAAAGTATTAACAGTTAATAATAATTCTTTGTTCAAAGATAATGATTGATTTATTATATAGAAGTTTTAAGAAATTTTGAAATAATTTTAGTTATAATTGAATTGAGTAATATAAATGTACGTTGTTTAATACAACATTAAAAATGTCTTTAATAAATACACGTTTATGTTCATACAAAAGAACTTATTGATATGTTAAACAGGGCGTTTGTGTGTGTGTGTGTATGTGCGTATGTGTAAGTGTTAAGTGTGTGTGTATGTGGGTGTTGTGTGTGTGTGTGTGTGTCGTGTGTTAAATAATAATAACAATAGGCATGAGGTAAATAATAATAAATATTAATAATAAAAATAAAAATTAAAATAATAATAAAACATAATAATAATAAAAATAAAAATAAAATAATAATAAAAAATAATAGAAATAAAAATAAAATAATAAAATAATAATAATAAAAATAATAAATAATAAAAAAAGAAAATTAAAAACATAATGTTAATAATATATGAGTTAAAGCAGTTAAAGCATATGAGTTAAAACAGTAAAGCAATAAAGCAATGAGTTAAAGCAGTAAAACATAGGAGTTAAAGCAGTAAAACACGTAGTTAAAGCAGTAAAGCAGTAAAACAAAAGCATACTGAAAATCCCTTTGTTGCTAGGTAAACACCTCTATTGATTTACTTATTACTGCTTTAAGGTATGTAATGTTTATAAATATATGAGTTAAAAGCAGTTTAAAACATGATGAGTTAAAACAGTAAAACAAGAGTTAAACCAGTAAAACATATGAGTTAAAGCAGGTAAAACACGAGTTAAAGCAGTAAAACAAAAACATGAGTTAAAGCAGTTAAGCAGTAAAACAAAAGCATCCTAATCCCTTTGTTGCTAGGGGTAACACCTCATTGATTTACATGATTTACTGCTTTAAGGTATGTAATTGTTTATAATATGAGTTAAAGCAGATAAAAACATATGAGTTAAGCATAAAACATGGTTAAAGCAGGTTAAAACATGAGTTAAAACAGTAAAAACATGAGTTAAAGCAGTAAAGCAGTAAAACCAAAAGCATACTAAGCCCTTTGTTGCTAGGTAACACCTCTATTGATTACTGATTTACTGCTTAAGTGTATGTAAAAATAATAGTTAAAACAGTAAAAACATAGAGTTAAAGCAGTAAAACATGAGTGAAAGCAGTAAAATAAAGCAGTTAAAGCAGTAAAGCAGTAAACAAAAAGCATACTAAGCCCTTTGTTGCTAGTAACACCTCTATTGATTTACTGAATTACTGCTTTAAGGTCTGTAAAAGTATATGTTTTATTAAAAATTTCGTACAATTGTAGTAAAATAAAATGATTATATATCAGCCACTCTGGCTTTTTTTTCTTTACATACAATTTTTTAAAAATTTATAAATTAAAAAGTATTAAGTAAAAAAATATAAAAGAAAAAATTAATGTTAATAAATATATGTGATAAAATTATAATAATAGGTCTGTAATGAGTTACCAGTTTTAGGTTCGCGAAAATGTTTTTACTAAAAAATGTTTAAGTATGAAATAAAATGATGACTCATGAGTATATATATTTTTCATTTTCGCGCTCGGGAATATTGCGCCTACGGCCGCGAAAACCGGCGGGCGGGGTACGCAGCCGGGATATGGGCCTGCGGGCGCACGCGGCGGGCGGGGGACGCGGCGGAGACGGGGACGCGAAACGGCGGGGACCCGCGGCGGCGTCGCCACCCTGCGGTGCGGGGGTTGACTGTCTTTGCGCGGAGGGCGCATGCTTCGCCCTGGTGTTCCAATTATGACCTAGGGGAAGACATCAATATTAGCTCTGTTCTATGTGTAGGGTAGAAAAGGTTAGAAAAGGTTAGAAAATGCATCAATACTGCGGCATCATCCATCAAAGTAGCATCAATGGCTGAGGCATCAGTGCTGAGCATCAAATTTGAGGTCATCAAAATATCGAGTGTTGTGAGTGTAATGTGTTAAGTGTATCTGTGGTGTGAGTGTAAGTGTATTTGGGCTAGTGTGAAGTGTTCTCATGGCTAGTTTTAAGTGCTTATAAGTGTTCATAGTATGTTGTATGACCTGTAAGTGTAAGTGTCTATGGTGAGTGTGAGTTAGTGTATATGGGCTAGTGTAAGTTTCTTGGAGAGTGTAAGTGCTTATTAGTGTCATAGTGTGTATGTATTTTGTGTGGCGTATAGTGTCAATAGGTGTATGTGTGTATAATGTGAAGGTGTAGTGTGTATAAGTGCCATAGTGTAAGTGTCTGTGTGTGTGGGTAGGTGTAGGGGCGAGTGTAAGTGTCTAAGGGCGGGTGTATGTGCGTATAAGTAGCCTAGCGGTTTGTGCGTGTGTGATGTGAATGTGTCTGTGTGTTCTGTGTGTAAGTTAATATATAATATATATATTATATATATATATATAATATATATATATATATATATTATTATATATATATTAGATATATATATTATATATATAATATATATATATATATATATATATATAGGCTTATAAGTGTTAGAAAAAGACTAACTCATAGTAGGAAGCATCCTAGCAACTTGTAATATACAACAATCGATTCCTTATACCTTATAACCTAGGGTAGACACCCATATTAGGGTTATTCTAGGCTCAGGGGAGGCTAGAAAAGGCCTTTGAAAAAAAAGTGGCCACTCAGCTGGCACTATGTGGCACTCAGTTTGGCACTATGTGGCACTCACTTGGAACTCATTGGCACTCATGGCACTCTTGGCACTCACTTGGCACTCACCTGGCCCTCATCTAATACTCATATAACACTAATAGAACATCCCTAGATACTCCTTATGGTGATTGCGGAACCATCAAAAGTTGAACCATCAATAACCTCTGTTCAAAGCTGAAACCATCAATATAGGTACATCAAAGATGCACCATCAAAGTTGAGCCATAAAAGTTGACTCAAAGTTGAGCCATCAACAAAGCTGGGGCATTAAAGTTGAGGCATCAAAGTTAGAGCCATCGAACAAAGGTGAGGCATCAAAAGCTGAGGCATCTAGGCTAGGTGTAGGTGTACGCTAGGTGAAGGCTGGGTGGGGGCTAGGTGTAGGTGTAGGCTGGTGGAGGCTGGGTGGAGAGGCTATGGTGTAGGTGTAGGCTAGGTGAAGGCTAGGTGTAGGCTG
>JABUQX010027903.1:57500-62500 GCA_015478945.1 Trachelipus rathkii
ATAATAATAATAATAATACATAATACAAATAATAATAATAATAATAATAATAAATAATAAATAATGAAATAAAATATAATAATAATAATATAATAAATAATAATAATAAATAATAATATAAATAATAATAATAATAATAATATAATAACAATAATAATAATAAATAATAATATAATAATAAATAATAATAATAATAATAATAAAATAATAATAATAATAAATTAATACTAATAATAATAATAATATTAATAATAATAATAATAATAATAATAAAAATGGTGATTTTCTTGAGTATGTACATTTATATTTTGAAGTTCAAACCCCAGGAAGAGAAAGCATTTAAAGCCTATAAATATGCATAATTTAGTAAAGCAAAATACCATTTTTTTTTATCTTCAAATGACAATTCACACACAAGTCTTCAATCTAAAAGTGGGATACTCAATATGTAGGCCTTCCTGGGGGAAGAAAACTCCCTAAAGTAATTTTACAATTTGTGAGTATTTCAATAAAGTCTTAAGTATCCTTTTAGAATAGTTGGTGTCAAATGTGTAGTTTCTGAATATTTGCATTGCATACATAGTTGAAAGTATTAGCCGCAATTGTTTTATTTTCTTTATTATTCTTTCAATTAAGATAATGTTATGTTTTAGTATTCTTTGTATTGAGAATCCTTTCCCCTAAAATGTGTATTTCCATTTAAAAATGTATAAAAATTATATGGCTGCATTTTAATTTAAATACAGTTTTTTTCCAGTACGAAAATTCCACAACGTTTCCAGTTGGGTATTTTCGACATCTAACAGTTCTATTAAAATATGAAGTCTTCATGTAAAGTTCGATACTTCCAAGGATAACTATAACTTTGCAAGGTAAAGTCTGTTTTGTAAGCCAGAAGATTCACAAGATAATTTTACAGCTCTCTCTCATGATCTCAATTTCTTTGAAGTAGATTTGGAAAGTCTTCAAAGTAATGCCCGTAGATTTTTTATACTTTGTAGATTCACATTAATAAAGGTTTTATGACAGTATTCTCTTACGTTTATATGTTAAGAGGCTAGATTAAGGGTTTTGGATTAAATTTTCACTTATGGTCTCATAACTCTGGTGATCTTTTCCAATATTGATCGTAAAATCTTGAAGGTATTCGAAGGTCTCTCTTCTGAAATTTTGCAAATCATCAAATTCTTCTGTATTGTTTACATGGTTGTGTTGCAAGCAAAAAATTTTCAAACATTTGCAATTATACCGAGGAAGAATTAAAAAGGTAGAGCAGCTCTCGTGTTCTCGAACAAGATAAAGAAGTTTTATTTTTTCATATGAATTTTATCTCATATACAGTATTTATTATATATATATATATAATATATATATATATAATATATATATATATATATATATATATATATATATATTATATATATATATATATATATATATATATATTATATATATATATAAGTTATATATATATATATTATTATAATGTATTATATATTAATATATATATATATATATATATATATATATATATATATATATATATATATATATATAATATATATATATATATATATATATATATTATATATATATATATATATATATAATATATATATTCAGAGCGGCGTAATATAATAGGGTAGGCCGGGTAGGTAGCTCCTACCCAATATTTTTAGGTTTTTAAATAATTGAAATTAAATTGTAAATTAGATTAACTTTAAAATTTTATATTAAAGTTAAAAAAGAGCCTATTTTGCTCAATAAATTAAAAAAGAAAACTAACAAACAATAATTAATAGCTATAATAATAATTCAATTCATTTAGAAAATTCTCGCTCCTACTCTGATCTTAGAAGTAAAATTCTTTGCACCGGGCGGAACGAAGGGACGTCATTTTTTAACATCAACTTAATAAAAGGGAGCCGGGCTAGTCTGTCGCTACCTATAATCGAAAATAATGAACTTTTCGTTCTCTATTCTTCCCGTACAATATGTACGAAATGTGGTGGCTTGGTGGCAGTTTTTGTTTGAAATTTTTGTTTATCGAATGTGTCTGATATCTGTTCTGTATATTGAATATTATTTATACTAAACTTTTATTTAAGTGGTATTTAGCATTATATACATAAAATAATTGAAATAATGCATTATGGAGTAAGTGTAGATTTTATATTAAAGAAAAAACGCTTTAAAAACTTATCTATAAAACCACAGCTTTATTTTTAAAAAAATGATAGGCCTAAGAAATTACTCAATTGGAATGTGATTTAAAATTAAGTATTTGGTAAATATATGTAAACAAGCTTTTCATACAAATAAATAGGTACGTATTATAATTATTAAAATATGTTTTCGATGTTTTCGTTAGCTATATATATAATATAATATATATATATATATATATATATATATATATATATATATATATATATATATATATATATATATATATATATATATATATATATATATATATATATATATATATATATATATATATATAAGTAGTAAGTCTACAGGTTGGGCGAACCCACCCTTTTCGATATGAAGGACTAGAGGTATCGGTCTGAAACTTGGAATATAAGCTATATATGGGATAAACTGATCACAGGCGAGTTTTGGTGACCGTAGGTCACCCCTAAGGGGGGGTCACCCCCGAGGGTGGACGCCGATATTTGGTTTACGCTCTTTTTTGCGGGATCTGAGCGACCGAAATTAAGCCTAACGAGAGTTAGGTTCGAGCGTGATGACGTAATCTCGTCGCAGACGAGATTACGTCAGCGCGCGAGAGCGCGCGCGTGCGCATACACATACACATCCCCATTATTATTATTATTATTATTAGTTCGAAGAAATTGAGATCACGGAGTGATCTCAATTTCGAGCCGACTGTGGCTCCGACTGTAGCTCAGCATCTGACTCTGACTCCGACTCCGACTCCGGCTCCGACTCCGGCTCCGGCTCCGGCTCCGGCTCCGGTTCACGGTTCGGTATGGTTCAACCATCGGTTAGTGTTGATCTGTCTGTATTATTATTATTATTATTATTATTATTATTATTATTATTTTATTATTATTATTATTATTATTATTATTATTATTTATTTTTGTTATTATTTCCACCGTGGTTTCTTCTTCGCATCCGGCTCTGAGTTCAATATATATCTACATGGGTTAGGGTTATCGTATCTGGTTAAAATTTGGAAGGGTGTTAGATGGGGAGGTAACCTCGTCGTAGACGAGGTTACGTCCCCGTGGGTCTCCCCGAAGGGGGACCCCACCCCCTCTAAAAATTAAAACTGATCATAGAAGGCTGAAATTTGGATAGTGTATAGAAGAAGGAGAAAGGAGTCTGAATCTGTAGAGTTTGAGTTGACAATGGCACCGGTGCTGGCTCCGGTGCGGTGCCGAGTTAATAAATATTTGTGTAATGATACAATATTTGTGTTAAAATATATATGTTTATAAGGATGTAGATCTCAACTAAGGGTGTTTGAGACTCCCTCATGAGCAAGAAGGTAGCGTCATCAGGCTCCTGGTCGATGCGGGGGCGCGCCCTTATGACGTCACCACAGAGCTACTTTCATGAAAGTAGCTGAAGTCTGGCTTGGGTTCGGGTCACGTGCAGTCCAAAGCGAACGCGTCCGCCGGCGCGAAACCGACGCGAGCGCCCGCCCGCGTGCGCGCGCCCCCTCGCATCCCGCATGTACGATCCGGTACGAGAATGCAAACGTGTTCTGTTTTCAACTTAATTTTTTTCAAAAATTTATTATTTTTTATTTTATTTTTAATATATTTTTTGTTTTTACTAAAAAAATTTAAGCTTTTCATGTTTATAACATAAAAACTTACATTTTTACATACCCTAAATCAGTAAATCAGTAAATCAAACCACCTCCAACCACCCTCCTGTCCATATATGATCTATTGATCTATTTGATCTATTGATCTATTGTATCTATTGATCTATTTGATCTATTGATTAAGGTCAAATTTTTTACTAAAATTGTACGTTTTACATACCCTAAATCAGTAAAATCAAGTTAAATCAAGCCCACCAACTACCTCCTGTCATCTGATCTATTGATCTATTTGAATCTATTGATCTATTGATCTATTTTGATTAAAGGTCAAATTTTTTACTAAAGTTGTAACGTTTTACACAAACCCTAAATCAGTAAATCAGTAAAATCAAACCACCCAACCCTACCCTCCTGGCCAATTCATGATCTATTGATCTACTGGTCATCTACTGATATACTGATTTACTGATTTAGGGTATGTAAAGCATGACAATTTTACTAAAAAATATGACTTGAATCAATAGATCAATAGATCAATAGATCACGGATGGACAGGAGGGTGGTTGGATGATGGTTTGATTTACTGATTTACTGATTTAGGGTATGTAAAACGTGAGAATTTTAGTAAAAAATATGACGAATCAATTGATCAATAGAATAATAGATCAATAGATCAATAGATCAATAGATCAATAGATCAATAGATCAATAGATCAATGGATGAACAGGAGGGTGGTTGGATGGTGGTTTGATTTACCTGATTTACCAATGAGGATGCCTCATTCGGTGGGGCGTTACAATTTTTAGTAAACAATTTGACCTTAATCAATAGATCAATGATCATAGATCAATAGATCCATGAGATCATGATTGGCCGAGGAGGGTGGTTGGGTGGGCTTGCTTGTAACTGATTTACTGATTAGGGTTGTAAAACGTTACAACTTTAGTAAAAAATTTGACCTTAATAAATAGATCAATAGATCAATAATCAATAGATCAATAATCATGATTGGACAGGAGGGTAGGTTGGGTGGCTTGATTTTCCGATTTACTGATTTAGGGTATGTAAAACGTTACAATTTTAAGTAAAAAATTTGACCTAGAATCAATAGATCATAGATCAATAGATCAAATAGTCAATAGATCAATAGATCAATAGATCATATATGGACAGAAGGGTGGTTGGATGATGGTA
>JABUQX010027903.1:72500-75000 GCA_015478945.1 Trachelipus rathkii
TAATGGGAAGGTAAAGAATTTACTGCCTTTTCCGGGATTGAACCACCGCCCATGTTTGCGAATGAGGACAATAAAACCCGATGCTTTACGCTGAGCTAATCTCTACACCCAAAAAAGTTTGGATTTCAAGAACAGTTATAAAGCAACCGAGCTCCCTTCAAGGCGACATCATCATATAATTGCGATTATTATGCAATATTTAACATCTACAATATAAAGAACGAGGGATAGGACAGGCTGGACACCTGGTGATGTCGCCTTGAAGGGAGCTTCGGTTGCTTTATACTTGTTTTGAATCCAACTTTTTTGGGTTGGAGATAGGTTCAGTCGTAAAGCACGGGTATATTTGTCCTCATTCGTGGCAACTGGGCGGGGGTTCAATCTCGAGAAGGCAGTAACATTTCTTTACTTCCCATTAAATGTTCTTTTTTATTTACATCTTATATAAATTGCGATTATAATGCAATATTTAACATCTATATATATATATATATAATATATATATATATATATATATATTATATTATTAAATATAAAATATATATATATATATATATATATATATATATATATATATATATATATATATATATATATATATATATATATATATAATATATATATAAAAATTTTATGATAAATATATTTATATATATATACATACATACAGTATATATATATAATTGTAACAATTAATATTAATAATAATAATAATATTAATAATATAGAAATTCTAGGCCAGCTTTTGTTTTACTTTATGTCAAATGTTTTCTTTTTAGCTTCCAATTGCCGAAATTTTTTCTTGTAATTTTCGTTTATTTTCTTAATACTATTCTAGAAAATAGTTTTGCAAAGAAAGTATGTGGCATATTTATATTTATTAGTTCCTGACTGGTTTTGCCCTTAAACCTCTGACATCTTCAAAATTTCGATTCTAACAAATGAATGAGTTATTTTAGACAAGAATTAAGATTATAAATTATGAAATTTTTTAAGTGGCATCTCATATTACGTTTAATCTAAGGGACACTACATTAAACTTGATGTTAATATCTGGTTTGTGATTTCTTAAATAAGAAGCTTCAGCCATTTATTGCCTCAAATTCACACCTGAAGCGTCTCTAAATAATATTACTAACTGTTTGAATATTAAAATCAAAATTAATGATGATTAAACTCTTCAACAGGCATACGTATATGTTAAATCAGCGGATACTCTGGTCTATACCTTAATAACTTAATTACAACTCCTGCTTCCTTTGAAGTATATGAGAAATCAATTGTTAAAATACTCATATATAGAAATTTAGATTGGCAATCGCCTAATGTTCAAGTTAAAAGAAATTAGCAGAACCTGGAGAACTGTAACCACCCAATAAATTTAACAAAAAAAATTAATAAACAAAACCATCAACAAACTCTATAAGAAAAAACAGGACAATGCCAATAATAATTCTGAAAGCATTAATTTTTATTTGAAAACGTCAAACGCAAAAGACTTCGATAAAAGAGGAAAATTCAGTACTCAGCATTATTACTACCCACGTTAAATCAGCAAGCAACTCAAATCACAGTTTTGGCTTTCATCACAACACTATAAAATTTTCGTCCTGCCTCTCTACAAAGGATACCCTTTCAGTTAATCACTATGTCGTGTATTATTTCGCATGTCCCGAGTCTCACTGTACGTTGACGTACATTGGTTACATGGCTTTACCAAACTCAGTAAATTATGTTAACATTTATTCGTCGAACATAACAAAACAACTGTACCTGATATTTCAAAGTCATTTAAAATTTTACAACCGAAAAACATCGGTACTTTTAATCGGTACATTTATTTTTAGTATATATATATATATTATATATATATATATAATATATATATATATATATATATATATTATATTATAATATATATATTATATATATATATATATTATATATATATATATATATATATATATCTATATATATAATACAAACCGCTAGATATCATATTAATTATATATATATATATAATAATTATATATATATATATCATATATATATATATATATATATTATATAATATATATATATATATATATATATATATAGTATATTTTTTTTTTTACTTTTATGTTTATAAAATTATATTATATATATACTATATAATATATATATATATATATATATATATATAGTATATATTATATATATATATTATATATATTTATATATTATATATATATATATATTAATATATATATATATATATATATATGTGTGTGTGTGTGTGTGTGTGTGTTGTGTGTGTGTGTGTCGTAGGTATGATCGGCCTTATGTGTGCAATGTAAATTCTCCCAATGGGGAGTTTTTTCAAAGTTTTTAAATATTTTCAAATAGTAATAAGAAAAAAAATTACAAACAAAAATAATACTTAATAGCTACCGCTTCGATAAGCTTCACTGCTTCCAGTCTATGCTGCACCATTGGAGCCCCCCCCTCAAAAAAAAAA